>JAYKAV010003114.1:12659-93566 GCA_035582835.1 Phoebastria nigripes
GGGGCGGGAGGTGCGGAGCGGAGCGGGGCAGGGCCGGGTGGGGGGCGCGGGGCAGCACCCCCGCTTTCCGGGTGTGAAGGGTGGTGCTGGCTGCTGCCCGGTATTTGAGATGGAGACTGCTGAGGAACTGCCTGGGTCTTTGAGCCTGGTCTTGAATTTGGTAAAAAGCAAAACCCGAGGCTTCTCTTGTATAAGTCTAGTAATGCGCTTCCTAGGGCGCTGGACTGATCCCGTCCTGTGGGGCTCAGCGCGTTCGTGCTCCCAGCCCGTCGGGTGGAATCAGGGTCAGATTATCAGAGGTCAGGCAAACGTGCAGTCCCCCACCTCCCGCCAGAGACAGAATTTGAAGAGACTACTTGACGATATCACTGCATGGTCAAGCTGCTCAGACACCGCTTTAGGGCAGCAGAGTCCTGGAAAACAGAACAAACAAAACAAAACCCTCAGCCACAAGTAAATGGATATCGGTTAAAATAAAACTGGAGGGCTTCTTGGCTGTATCTGTGTGAGGGAAAGAGTTGAAGAGGGGAGTTTTGTTGTCGTTGTTGTTGTTCTTGTTATGGAGAGGTTTAACATCATTGCAAGAGACATGTTTCACGTTAGTGCACGCTGTGAACTCTGTCCCGCAGCACCTGGTAGTCTGGTGTGAGCCCAGGACCAAAGACCGGTCCCCAGGGGGGTCTCAGCTGCAGCAATGGCTCCTGTCAGCAGGGAGAGGAGCCCCGGCCGCCAGCGCATCGATTGGGAGGCCAGAAGGGACCGTTACATCATTTAGTCTGACCTCAGACAGGAGCGAGGTGCTGGCCGTGAAACAAAAAGAAAATTGCCAGGGACTGAATCTCTGCACCGAAACACAGTATTTCTTCGTGACATTGTCAGCTTTGACAAATAGACTCTTCCACAAAAAATGAGATTAGTGGCAGGGATCCTCTGCATGAAACACTTACACAGTAAGTGCATGTATAAGTAGAAGCTTCAGAGCTTCCAAATACARTGACTGGAAGTGTATTTTACATGCCAACTGATCTGACTTTCCATTGTTCCTCCTGCTCTTCATAAGCAGGGCTGCTAGCAGAAATGGACTATTTTCCAGTAAGAAAGAGCTTACTGAAAAAAAGAGTTAAGAGGAAACAAAGAAATAAAATAGTATGTTTTGTTCAAAGTTGTCAGCAGAGACATTGTAAAAAATCGAAATTTCAGATAAGTGTAATTTTCTCTCTCTTCTTCCCATTTCTTTCTTTTTAACCTCTCTTTATTTTTCTAATTCTGGTGAGAAAGTAGGAAAGGAACAAAAAGAAAAAAGTAGGTGATTATTTAGCAAAGAAAGTTGGGATGCTGACTGCCCCGAGATAAATTTTTTCCTTACTTAACTTTTTTCAAAAGTAACCCTTCAATATACATTGAAAAAATGCTATTTTCTTTAGACATAACACAGCCCCAGCACTCACACCTATAGCACGGGGCTGGATCCGTCTTACTGCACTTTGATGTTCAGTCTTGTCTTCACTTCTAGTTTTATGGATCTGGCTGCCTACTCTTTTACTTAAGCCTGGTACTTTTTCAGAGTACCAATGGTCTCCGAAAATGGAGGAAGACAGTACCGAATAAGGCTCCGCAACTTACATCCCGCTTTTTCCGATATTAACAATGTACATAAACCCCTTGCAATGCCACGGGAATGAAGCATCACAGAAGTGCCAGGCTGTACTGGGACATGATCCCAAGAGACAAGAAGGGGGAATCACCTCCCCAGCCCCGAGCATCCATCAGTCCGGTGCACCATCTGCCACACACCAGCGGGTCCTCCCGGGAGCCTGAGAAATGCGTAGCTACTGCAGATAGTCATGGATGTCTGGCTTGCATGGTGTGGCAGGAAAAGGGACGACAGTGTTTGCGGTTAATGAAGTCCAGTGCAAAGCTGCATCCTGCAGTAATTTATTACCTTGGAAAGCAGGGGTGTGATGCCAGACAAATAACTGGCCCCACGGGAGGGCAGGACACYGGGAAGGCAGGACCAGGAGAGTGGGAAGATGGTGAGGAGGAGGAACCTCCCAGTGCCACCGCTGCTGGGGACAGCAGCAGTGCCCAGCAGAGCTTGGGGGGGATTTGTCACAGCTGGCTCTTAGAGAGCCTGCAGCAGGGCCCCTGTGGGGGCTCTAAATCACACTGATTGCACGGTCAATAAAGAAAATCTCACCCGTCCCCATAACCAGGCTGTTGGCTTTTAAACCTCTTTAGATAAAAATCTATTTATTGCTGTGTTGTTAGAAGTTCAGAGTAACTGCACTGACTCCAGCGATGTTAGTAGCACAAAGTAGCTTTGGGAAAGAGTTTTAATATAGACCAGCTCAAGGCAAATTCCAGTCTGGTTTATTCCATATAAGCCAGGAGCCACTCCAGTGACCTTGGGACAGCTAGCTTAAATCAAGAGTGCTGCCGCTTATTTCAGAGGAACCACTCTCTGCCCACACTGATAAAACAGAGACCAGAAATCCTCCTCTTGCATATATTTGTAAGTTTCTTCCCAGCCTGCGTGACTGTTTCGGGGCAGCAGTGTCCCGGGCCGTCCCCGTCGGTCGGGGAGCAGAGCCCTGCCTCGGGATGGGCAGCGCTGGCTACCGCAGGCACAGCCTGAGCCGTGGCACCAGCAGCATCTGCAGGCGGTTTGGTTTGGCAGCACAGCACTGCCTCGGAGAGTGTCTGGATGCTCCTGCCCTGTGCCGCCTGCTCTGAGCCCTTCCCGCTCCCTTGCGGCCGTGGGAGCTCGGCCCAGCCRTTCCCGCCTGGCTTATCCCCTTTCCTCCTTCTCTTCTTTCATTTCCCCTACCCTTCCTGAACCACACCAGTTATACAGCGATAACAAGATTTGGTCCCTTGCTGCCATCACCTCGGTCGCCCCTGTTACATCCCTACCTCATCTGTTCCCACTGTGCCTGCCCAGGCAAGGGCTTCTGCGCCGCGGTGCTTGTATGGCGCTGGCTGCACCTGCTCACCTCCCTGCGGGAGGGAGCCAGACCCTTTCCCTTCGCTGCCGGACGGGGAGCTATGCGTGAGGACACCCCGGCTGCGGTGACCGCTGCGGGGTCAAGGCCTGGCCGTACTGGGGGGAGAGGTGGTCCCGCTTTCAAGGTGGAGCAGGGCCACCCCGTGGCTCTTGCCCCTTCCTTGCTGCTGGCCTCAGGTGAGAGACAAACTGGGGGAGAGGTCCAGAAAAAAGCTCATTTAAAGGACTTATCTCCCCCCAGGAGCTCCTTTTCCTCCCCTTTTTGGTGGTCCGATGTGCCAGGGTGGTCACAGCTGCCCCCTCCCCAGCATCCTCCGCACGTGCACATGCACGATGTGGCCGGGGAAAGGAAATTCCCTGGGAATTTTGGTGTGTCCCCCAGGAAAACCTGGTTGAGGAAAGGCAGCTTTACCTGCCAGCACACCTCCTGGAAACCCCCCCGGGCTCCCCTCTCTGCTTCTGCTTTTGGTGTCTCGTGGGGTTTGGTTTAAGCGATCACTTAACGTGAACCCTGTGAAATTTCTTTGTTCCCGCCAGTGATGGATTCTTTCAGGAGGAGAAGGAAGGACGTGGGTTTGCCATTTTCACAAGGACTCTCGCCTACCATGGTGGAGGGGGGTAAAGAGGCTTTTAGTTCGTCCTTAAGGATTGTAGAAGTAGGTTTGTAAATTTGGGGGCATTTCTGAAAGTCACGAAGAAACAAAAGTCCAAGGTTTTAGAAACGGGTTTCATTTTCAGCTAGTGCTGGCCCTTGCCTGCTGAAGAATCTGGGCACCTATAAGGCTCTCCAGATGGCAAAATCATGTCCCTCTATATCTCTGAAGGAGGTAACACTTTGAAAGGCTTTCTGAATGAGTAAAAACAAGTGATGCGTTTGCTCTTATAAGCCAGCAGCACGTGGTTAGCCCATCTGAGGAAGAATGGCTAAACTCTGGATTTTCAGTTTTTTCGGTGGAGTGCTTTGTGCTACTAAAGGAGTTGTGACTTCTCTGCCAGTTTCAAAAAGTAAATCATTTGGTGCCAGGCTTGTTCAGCACTCTCATCATGCCCTGTATCCCACCACAACATGCAAAGCAGCGGGATTTCTTTCAGGCTTTCCCTCCCGTTTTCCTGATTATGGTGCAGTCTTCAGGCAGTTCTTCTTGTGGATGCCTGGGATGAGGCCCTTACGCGTTGCATGTAAGTGATTTCATTAAGTAAATGGCTCCCAGTGAGTGCACCTGAAATTCTGCAATCTGCAGATGTGATCCTTGCATTATCTGCTGTGTGTCTTGGAGCGAGAGCGGGTTACAGGCTAGAGTAAGAAGGGCTGGAGTTTAACTTGTGGCAGATACTGTGATATCCTCCATGAAGCAAGAAAAGATTTCTGTTAAGTGGAGAAAAACCCCTGAAGAGAGAAAGTATGGTGTAATCGATAGTCGATACTGGCATAAATGGGTTCAAATTCTCCCAGCTCTTGGACCGCAGGGCAAACTTGATTTGGCTTCTCTGCGCCTGCTGCACTCTTTCATTAGAAATCACATGTAGTTTTTTTCCAATGAAGTAGCAGCAACACTTGGGAATAAAGTTTTTCTGCACGGCATAACATTGTTTGGTTCAATAAATCAAATGAAAATGACCATCCTTTCCATGTAAATTAAAGACCAAACACAAAATCCGACAGGTATACCCAGGTTTTGCATGACCAACCCCTGACCTTGGCACTGCCCACCTGTACTGGCTTTCTAAGGGATTTCCAGAGAGAGCAGGGAGGTTTTACCGGGGATCACATGGGAGGCTGGGGAGGGGACGGCATCCCCGGTAAAGATGCTCAGGAGCCATGAAGAAGCATGAAGGCTGGGAGATGGCTCAGCAGTCCCGGGGGGCTGGTGGGAGCTTCTCAAGGAGCTCTTCTTGCACTGATGAGGACTCAGGCCAGAAGGAAAAAATGTACACCCCATGTGGGAACTTTTATGCAAGCTCTTCTAACAAGGTGTTCATTTAATTTCTAAAACCATAAAAACTGAATGCGCTTTCCGTGTGGAAATAGCCAGTTCCAAGCTCCTGGTCCCTGATGAAGTAATTTACTGCTTTTACCTGAAACACATTGCATGCGCTGGATTGATTCCCCACATCCTCGTACCTCCCACTTCCTAGATTTAGTCCTTTGCTACTGAATCACGGTAGGAAACCTCTCACCCCGTCCAGATAGGATTTTTTTTCAATTCACCGAGAGGAGAGGCCATCACCTAGAGACCTAAGGGAGGGAATAATTTGGAAGGACTTCTCACCCGTCTCAGCTGGCAGACAGCGTGCTCCTTCTGCAGGTGACAAGCACCAGAGCTGGGTGAATCAAGGGAGATCTGCACCCCATCCTCACTGCTGGGCCCGGGGCCCTGCTTCCCCACCTCTGCAAGGAGGTAGTGAACTACCGTGGACCCTGTCCCTCGCCCAGAGCTGAGTCTGCTGAAGCACATAACCCAGGTGCAAAGCACGGTGGTTTCTGCAGGACCCGCCATGGCTCCCCACCCCACAGGAGTGACACTTGGGTTTCATGCCTCAGCCTCTCCAGAAACCCTCCAGCATCGCAGCCCAGAGCCAGGTCTCGCTCTCCGTCATATTTGGAGTGAGAGGAGGAACATCAGGCCTGGTATTTTCACTGGTGCCAAAACGTGTGCATGCGTACATATGTAACTTGAAACATACTGCTCATTTAATCTTTGCTATATGCACTTGGTAGATGAGATTATGGCAACTCTAGAATAATAGGAATAACAGTAACAGGAATAATTTGCTTTATACTGGTTCAGGGAGAGGAACAAACCTGTTCTTCCCCACAGTGCAGCGCTCTTTCTTTGCCCTCCTGGTGACACATCATCCCAGGCACCCCGAGCATCACGCTGCCACCAGCTGTAACCCCCATCCCCACCCCGGGCGGCAGTCAGGAAGGTTGTGTTTCCCCAAGCATCCCCTGCCTGCTCTGCAGAGAGCCTGCCTCTGGCTGGCCCTAGGTGGGTTCAGAAATGGTTCCTGGCCGAGCTCTCGGTGCCGCTTGCTGGCAGATGTTGCACCAGATTAAGAAAGTGGTGTCTGCCCTCCCACATGCAGCTTGTTTGGGAGTCTGCACTGAACAGTCCTCGTGGGTTTAAACGGAGGCGGGATGACAGACAACACTGATGGTTTTATAAGCTTGTATGGTCAGAGCTCATGATACACGGGAGTAAGCTGGGGAGAAAACAGATCTCTGCCTGGGTCAGGATTCTCCCTCACTCCCCCTGCAGTGTGCAGCTATTTCCATCACTAGACTGGGGATTTATCCTGATGCTGCAAGCCCAGCGATGGACAGACCGTGACCCCAACACGTACCATATTTTAAGCTGGAGCTGGAGGACTCCCCCAGGCTGGAGTCCTGGTAGGCTCAAGCATAAGGACAACACCCTACAGCATCTTAGGAGAATAACCTTTCCCCTAAACATGCTTAACTCCGTGTGCTCTGCAGTGACCACTGTGCGAGCAACACAGGCTTGGTCATGTACTGACCTTTTGTCGAGTAGCTGACTTCAGAAAAGCTTCTGGTAATAATGAGTCAATGTTTATCAAAGAAAAAACCCGCTGCTCTGATAACAGACACATGTACATAATAAGCAATTTCAATGTTCATTTCTTTGACTTCCGATTGTGTATTTTAAGGTATTTGTCAAAGGTAGGCAGCAAAAAGGGCCATGATAGTACAAGGATGGGAACAACCGTTGCATTCAGAAAGCAGCTCCTCTGCAGGTATGAAGCAGTGTCACCTACTCCTGTCACACAAGCTCCCAAATGCAGAGAGGCCACAGGAGTAAATATACCAGTGTCAAACTGGTATAAACCAGGAGTAAATATACCAGTGTCATCCCTGGCATTCAAGTCCTCCCCCAGAGCCAGAGATACCACAGCATGCCCACTCCTGTCTTTCACTGTTCCTAGCAGGAAGGGGTTTCCTATTATCTCACCGCGGTGCTGCTGCAGCTTCACGGCCACACGTGCCAGCACCTCTTCCTGCAGCGAGAGCAAGGTGACTTCTCCCGCTACTGCTTTACTTTTCTCTGCTGATAACAGCCAGGAACATTGCTCATCTCCTCTGGGAAACTGCATTTGCTGTGGGTTACATGGGCCGGGGCACCATGGGGGTGGTCTCAGCCGGCTCGACTCCCCATCACCCTTCACAGTGCTTGGTCCCCAACATCCTCACGGAGCACTCGGTGCCTCCAGCTCCGCTCCGCATTGCACAGGTGCCCGCCTTTGCGCTGGGCTGGTTTGCACTGACTCGATGAGATCTTCTTGATTTCTGCCCTGTAGGAAATTAGTCAGTTCCTCATCTCACCTCCAGCTTTGGCGGCAGCACTTGGTGCACGCGTGAGCACACACACACACACGCACACTCTCACCTCCTCCGTGACTCCCCAGCAGAAGATTGAGACCACTTTTCCAGTTCTCCCAGGAGAGAAGATCTGCAGACACAGATAGTAGGTCTTGTTTGCCATTTGTAAACCGCATCGAGTCGTGTGCTGCTAACAACTTTCAGGAGTAAAAATTGAGAGTTAGAGGTGAAAGTTGCTGAAATTCTGATGAATTTGGGACAAAGTTTTGATAAAAAGCAGATGGTGTTTTTAGTCATTCTTTTTCCACTCAGTAAATGGGGCTAAATGTTCAGAAAGTTGCCTGTAAATATATGACCCTGCTTTTCAACTATCTCAAAAAAATACTGCAAATATTACTTTAATGAGACAGGCATCCCCCGAAGGGCGGCAACCCGCCCTTTATCGGCCTCATGTCAATGCTTGGCAGCAAGGAGACGTTTCTTCCTTCTGATGCTCCTCTGCTGTGTCACTTGTTCCCGAAATAGCCTCGTTCCTGGCGCTTGTSCTCATGTTCGGATGGCAGGTGGCCACACAGAGCCCGCTGTCCCGAAGCACAGATTTGAGGGATTTGAGCTCTTTAAGAGGCAGGCAGCTCCCCCATGGATTTGCAGGAGGCAGCTTACCCACCTCTAATTGAAGCCAGCTTGGCTGCCTCTGCAGGGCACTTGGCTTGCTTCTGGGAGCCCAGCTGGGCTCACCGAGGGCGGCCTCCTCTCACCCTACGTTACAGAGTTAGAGCGTGGAGGTCTGTATCCAACCCAGCTGCTCCAGGGGCCTTTTATAGTCAGTGCGGAGAAGTGGGCACTTCTGGGAAAGGACATAGCTTCTCTCCTCCCAAAGCTGGCAGCAGAAGCAGGGAAGGAAGAATGGTGCCCTACAAGCGCCCATGTCTCCCCACTGCCTTTAAAAGGAGCTCGGGGTGAGCAGCCCCCATGCAGACAGTGGTGCTGAGGTTGCCCTAATTTGGGCAGACACCCACTGGGGTGCCGTGGCTGGTGGCCCCAGGGCTTTGCCTTTGGTGCTGCAGCTGTGCACCTGCCCTGGCCAGTGCTGCGGTGCCCGGCCGGCTCCACGGGGCAGCAGCTGTCGTGCCGACCACTGCAGGGCTCGGAGCCCTGGCACTCGAGGGGAAATTTGGCGGTGTCCAGGAGTTAGGAGCACAAAGAGACTTTATCCGCTTCCCATGCACACTTCGTAGCACTGACTCCTTTAAATGCTCAAATCCCTCACCTTTGTGGGAGCTTTGCTGGATGATGGAAACTGATAACAAACTCCTTCTCATTTTCAGCCCCTCAAGACTGTTCCTCCCCGCCGGTGTTCAGCACCATCACTCTTATTCAGCAAAGGTTTGAGCAAGCCATGGTTGCCTTCAGCCAGGTACGTACATTGTGTGCCATATATACAGTGCCTGCACAGATGTTTAATGCCCAGGAGCAAGGTGATATACCTTGGCTTGCATGTGCACATATCATGCAGCACCGCTGTCAGTGTCCTGCACTAGAGGACCCCAGGCGAGTCGTAGATGGGGGAGCGTATACGTGGTGCCTGGGGCAGCTGAGCTGGCAGTCGTGGGTGCAGAGCGGGGGCTGCTGTTGTAGAGGGGATGGGGGGAGAGGCGGTGGGAACTGCACCTCCTGGCATTGCCCCCAGCTGCTCTTCTCACCCTCCTGCCAGGCCTGCGTGAGCCCAGCAGGACCTCAGCCTCTTCCTCCCATCTCTCCCACCCCATGACAAGGGCTGCCAGCGCTGGCTGCTTGTTCATATTAGTTTCTGCCTATGCTGTTGAGAAGCCTCTGTTGGCAGTTTCCCCTGCAGAGCATTTCAATTCTTTGCTTTCCAACTGTTTTTCTTTCTTTTGGGTAGCAAAGTCTTTAAAACAGGCAGAAGAGTTGGCTGTGATGGCATTTACTGCCTTATTTTGCTACAGGTCATGGCTTGCCTAGCCAAACCAATAGGAAATTTCTGCTGACATTAGTGGCAGTGCCTCCTTCCTTCATTAAACTGATTTCCAATATGCAGAGGAACACTATCATTTGAACTGCAGCTACTCCACTGCAATGCCCTGACTTCCCTTCTATCCTCTAATAAACACAGCCCAGTTAGTCAAACGGCACTGCTAACTGGGCATGGAGGTGTTGCAAGTAGGCTCGTTATGTGTTTAAAAAAAAAGCTTACAGAGGAAAGGCAGGAAGGGCAGCAGTATCTTGGGTTTTCAGGTAGCAAAAGTCTGAGTCCTTGAGCATTCCTTGCCTGGGGAATGGGGCAAGTTGTGCTGTACAAGCACTTGCAGTTAATTATTCTTCAGTTATGTCTCTCTTCAGAGTGAGCACATTTTTTGCATTCGTTTCTTGAACTGAACATCAGGAGCTGTCAGACTGTGAGAAAGGCTGAGTTTAACACATTTTTCTTTCACTGGAAACATTCCTGATTGAAGTCTGTGCAGCGGCTGTGTGTGACACCTCCTGGCTTGCCATACGGCTCCATCTCAGAGCCCAGAATCATCCTACAGCCCGGGGGGACAGGTGGAACTCAAATACTGAACAAGTGCCCAGGACTCACTGCTCTGTTTTCTTTGGTGCCATAATTTACTAGGTGTTACAAGTGAAAAATACTACCACCCCCACCCCCACCACCCTCCCAAGCCCTACAAACTCCAGGAGCCTGAACCTGCAGAAAAAAGGGGCTGTTGATGTCTCTATAGGAAGGAGACAGCAGCATCCCTGTGTTGGCTGGTGATGGGTGACCGGCTGGAGGGGCAGTCCTGCCCTCCCTCCAGCCCTGAGTCCCTGCCTCCTCCAGCCTCTGGCTTTGGCTTTCAGACCTCTGTCCGTGAGAACAGACACGGCTGGGAGGAAAGTGGTCCCAGCCTCATCCCCCCCTTCATGCACAATATAGGTCCTCCCTCTCATTTCTGCAGGAGGCAGCATTTACCAAGAGCACAGTGCACTCCCGGTGGTGTAATCCACGTTGTTGCTGGTGCCATCAGCTAATTTGCAGCTGGTGCCAACAGCTAATTTGCCTGTGGCCTGGGTGGATGGAGGAGGGAGGTGTGCTCTGGCAGTCTCCCCTGTTTTACTACCCCTCCAGACAAAGCCAGTTTAAGGTATCTCAGCAGGACAAGCAAACGTCAGGTGCCAGCACCAGGCTGCTCCTATGATGGGAAAAGGGAGAGAGAGGGCAAGCAGCAGAACTGGGAGACATAGCCCTTGGGACCTGGGTTTGTCTGTTTGYGCTTCAGGCGGTGAGCTGGGGCAGGGCAGGGCAGAGCAGGGGCTGCTGCTCCTCCAAGCAGTGGTTCAGCAGGAGCTGCCACCTCCCTTTGCCCCGAGCCTTGCCTCCACAGCCTGCCTGGCTGCCCAAGGAGCATCGCTCTCCAGGCAGCGTGGGCAGGAGAGCTGTGATGGTTTTCACACTCTCGGCAGCTTGCTCCCCTGGGTGACTGCCTGCTTTGCCTATCCCTCGAGCTGGTGCTAATCCCACCAAATAGCCTAGGCAGAGCCTCAGCTGCTTCACCGGTACCTGCCTCACAGCACTAATGGCCACAAAGGCCTTGAATCACCTCATCTTGCAAAAGGAAGTATCATTTCCACTGAATATGTTTGGGTCAATGAATACACAAAACCTCTGAGGTGCGGAAGAGGCTGGTGTGAAAGTCAGGTTAAACCCAGCTTCCTTTGTGCCACAAACACAGTCCCTCCCCAAGACCTCCCAGCCCCGTGGCCAAGCCACTGGTGGCTTCACCGTGACACAACGCAACAGAGAAGGCCCACAAAGCCCTATGGAAAAAGCTTTTTGTTTGTGATCAGCACAAACTAATCAGCCTTTAAATGAAAAATGTCTTTTGTATTCCAGAAAACGTTGCCATCTTGGGCAATACTCCAGATGTGCTGCCTGCAGACATGGTCTAGAACCTCTGAACCTACAGAAGCATAAATAGAAAAGTCTCTATTACACTTAATAGCAGGAAAATTGTCACAAGTTGGAATTGCCACAAGGAACCCACCTTCATAAAGCTGTCACCTTTCAGGATTCAGAGCAGTCACAGATGGAATATCCCCCGAATTTTTCTGTGCAGGTAGTAAGCTATACAAATACCACGGAGCACTTACTGGAGCATTACCCTTCATAGCCACTATACAGCGAGGATGAATTTCAAGTGGAGGCGAAAGCCTTTGTGATCTGGTTGCCAAACCATCCAGTCCTGACTGTTCTTGGTCTAAATGGTTATTTTCCCTTTCCCCTACAGAGGTTCACAAACTACCTCACTGGGCTAATGATTTAGGTAGATACAGGTGATTGTAGTAACTGAACCATAAGTCATTTCCAGAAAATTGATGAGTTTATTCATCTTGCAGATTCAACTGCCTAGAGATTAGTTTCCTTCAGCTCTCAAACCAATTCCTGGTTACAGTAGCATGCAGGACACGCTCTAATCAACTAGTGCAGATCCAGACATTGACTGAAGAGTTAGATCGTGAGATAAAGTCACTGCAGTGTCTGGTTTCTGGACCTACTGAGCAATTATCTGTAGCATTAGGAAAAGGTAACATAAGCATACTCCCACGCTTACTTTCTGGTTATTAACCAACATGCCAATCAGAAATCCCTTGGATTTATGTGGGAAAACTATCAATGACAAACTTCAAGAAGCAAGTAGGGCAAACCTTTCATTTTAAAGCACACATCCTCCATAGCAAACTGAGACCCTGAAGGAACTTATTCCTTGGGATGTTATCTAGAGGACATTTCCTGACAGTTGATGTTTATTTTTGTACCAGCCATCTTCTGTGCCTCTGGGGCTGAGTTTGCATATTGCTCATTAGGTGCTAACTTCATTACCTACTCCTGGCAGGGAAGACACTAAACAAGGCGCATCCTCTCCAAATGTTTATGGGGACAGGATTCCTACTCCAAAGGTTTTCCACTGGGTTTTCCACTGACGTAGTGCTGGAGAGGTCAGTGGACCCAGACCAACTCTTGCCATGACTGCAGATGCAATTGCAGAAGATGAGAGGAGCAGTGTACTGAAGATGGCACTCAACTGGGCTTTCAGGAGAGTGAGGCAAGTCTGATCTGCAGCTTTTATTGTGACATTGGGAAAGTCATTTAATCAACCACTGTCTTGATTTCCAGCCTGACAGTGAAGCTAGCACTGCATTTCCTTGCAGAAGGAAACATCTGTTTGGGGGGTCTTCACACTGATAGAACAAGGAGTGGAGGACCTTGGGCTCTGTGTGATCTTTTCTGTGTTGCCCTGGCTCCTTCCCCTGCCCAGGCAGCCAGGTCCAAGCAGGGAGGCACAGCACGTACTGAACTCTGCTACAGAGATGCTGGATCCCATCCCAACACTGAAGATCTGATTCCTGTCATCACGCAACCACATTTAGTGCCTTTTTTTTTTTCAATGGTGTGACAGACTTGCCTTGCCAAGCTGAGAAAGCTCAGGGAAATATCTGCAGAGATGCAGAGGGGGTGAGTCATGCAGAGTCTGGGGGCTGATGGCAGAGACCCTTGTGTGGAAGGCTGTGGTTAAAGGAGGTGGGAGRGTTTCTTGCTGGCCACAGGACTGAAGTGGGCAGGTGTAGATGAGTCAAGTGAAGGCTGCTGCAAAACAAGATCTCTGAGGGTGAAATCAGGGGGTTGCTGGTAACACTAGGGAGTCTTATGGGTCAGCTCGAAGCTTCGATTTCCTTTCTATACCCTCCTACTACTTCTTGACAACCATGCTGCTCCTGCCCTTCACTTTTTCTCTTCATTCACTTTTACTCTCTTTTTCCATTTTTCATCCTTTGTGTGCTTATACTAGCCAAATGCTTTAGCTCCCTTGTTTAACCAGCTGATGATAGTACTGTGAGTTTTCTTTCATAGGCTGACTGACTGGAAAATAATGAGTAAAAAAATAATACTATCATAGCACCAGCCATATGGAAGCATAGTGGGTAGGGTACTGCCTTTCAAGGGAAGAGTGGGYGTCCACCCCCTGCTCTGGTCCAGACGACCTGTATCATCTTCAGCGTGACATTTCACCTCTCTGCACCACAAGTCCCCATCTGTAACATGGGGTTCATAATGCCTTTCCTCATAGGGATATGGTGAGGAAAGGAGTAGTTAACATCAGGAGGCACTCAACACAGTGATGGGGCTGATTCATTCAGAGGTAGGCATAAGACAGTCAGGAACTGCAGAGACCTGGAGTGAACCCAAAAGATGAAGTTTTTCAGGGCAAGACTTGCCCCTTTATTAACTGTTAGCATAACAGGACTCTGATCCATGCGGGGATCCCTCTTTTTTTATAATACAAGTAATAAGTGAAAGTACTTAATATTAATTGGGAGCGGTTTACTTGAGAAAGAGTTTTGTGAAAACAGGCCTATTTATAAACACAGAAGTAACATACTCAGCTGCTTGTGCGGGTTGGTTCAAAACAGTTCATAGAAACTGTTCTGATGACAAACTCAGAGGTTGGCTGACATTATTATAGAAGGTGTCTGCTTTCTTTGGAAATGTTACGGTTTTTTTTGAAAAAAACAACACTAAAAATATCACCCAAACTAAAAAGCTTCTCAATGGGAAAAATATGTCATAGTTGTTGGTAGAGACCTTAAAAYTTTCATTCTACCTGTTTTCTAACTTTCATGTGAGCTCTAGAAACTTGGCCTGCGTGACTCGCCTTTGTGCTTTTGATAAATTACAGTCTCATGAAAGTTGCAATCCAAATTTGTTCAATGAACTCCAGAAACAYGATTTTTGCACTAGGAAAGCTAAGCATGTTTTGAAGCAGTATCGCCCTGCCACTGACTGATGTTACCACACACATATGTGTGGCTCCAAGACCAGTCACTGGGGGCTGTGATATTGGTTGAATTCAATGGGGTGAATCGGGAGCCGAGGCATCTCCCGTACAGGGGTTAGCCCGCAGCAGGACAGCCTGCAGAGCCCACGCTACCAGCGTGACCAGAGAGGTGTCCAGTTGTCCCCAGGTGCAGATGCATCAGGGCATCCATGCAGCTTTAAAATGACTGGAGGGACTTCAGGTGTTACTGCCCTGTTCCTACTTGTCACCATTCTCTGTCTGGAAGTTATAGCCAGCAGCAAAGGCCGGTGGGTGGGAGCTCACATCTCTGGTACCAAGTCTGCTACTTCTGTATTATGGTGCTGAGTGATGGGGCTTGAACTAAGCTGGAGATTTTCCCCTGGAGAAAACCTGGGAGCACTCACTTGCTCTGTTTTACCTGCAGACCAGTGGGAGCAGGGCACTCATCGGGTGGGCAGTGACAAGCAGCATCCAGCTGCGGGGCAGCACCTGCCGCCCTCCCAGATGCTGAACCGTACAGTTATTCTACACGGGGCAGAGTTTGTGCTTCCACCAACACGCCTTGTTTAAAGTGGTAAAACTTTTATTATGTGTCCAAGCCTCAGTCATAACCAGCTTATCTCTAAACAGCTAATAATTTCATTTCATTTCTACATTAAACTCTGAGGCAAGCCAGAAGAGGTTTTTCTGACCTTTCTGCATACACACAGCTATTCCCATGTATGTGCTACAAGAAATGTGCAGGGGCAAGGGCGATGTTGCTACTGCACACATCTAGGACTCAGCTGAGTCCAGCAGTACTGCAGACATCTGGACAAACACATCTTTATCCAGAAACGGCCAGCACTCTGCAGCACTGGCAGGATGCTTTTAGAAAACAGGATTCTGTGTTTTTTTGAAAAGTGTTGTACCTAGAAAAGAGAGCTTGTAAAAGGCCTTACAGGGATGGGGGCTTCAGTGCTGTAGCCCTGTCAAAAGACCAGTCTGAGAAGAGATAGCCTCAAACCGAGAGATGCGCTGACGAAAATCAGGATTGCATTGCAGGTCTTGGCGAAGGCTAATTAACACCCGTGACAGCTTACATCCTGTCTGCTGGTGGAAAGGAAACATGCTGTAGGCGTCCCAAGGCTGACATTCATGCCTGGCATTTCCCCTGTGCCACCGCTGCGGGGTAGGCAGCACCGCCGGCAGCGTGCGGGCACGCAGACCCCTGGCACCCCGGGCACGGGAGAGCCGGCAGGCAGACACTCAGCTGGGATGGGGGGCTTGGGGGAGCAGTATTGCTCTGATGGGGGTCGCAGGCTGACTGCGGGGGGGATGACTCCCTGCTGATGCCTCCAACTAGTTAACTGCTGTCCCTTCTGCCTCAGCAGTTTTCTGCATGGCGTTTGCTGCTGCGCTCGGAAATCTTGGAAAGGCGCGTACAGTCCATTAACACACAGGAGGACTGGTGCTCCCGAGCCTGCCAGGAGYGCTGGTAACTCTGGCCATTGCTGGTGATGCCTCCAGGGCCTCCAGCCAGGACCTCCCCACACTCGGCAGCACGAGACAGCCTGCGGAGGTCTCCTGCAGCAGAGCATCAGCCCTGGGCTCACTGGGGCACCAGCTCTGCTAGCAAACAGGGCGCTCTCGGGGACTTTCCCCATCACTGGCACGGAATCATCCGTTTCAGAAAGTGTTCAGGTGTTCCCAGCACAGCTCTGCCCAGGCCAGCCAGCCCTTGCCAGCAGCTCCTCGGCACTGTCTGGAAACTGGCACGAGCTGGCTGTCCCCAGCAGGTGGCTTGGACAAGGTCTCCCTGCTTGGCAGGGCGATAGCCTTGAACAGCAAAGATGTGGACTGCCCCGTGCCAGGTCACCCCAGAGCCAGGCCCATGCAACGTGCCAGTGTTGCCACGGCCTGTGTTTGGCATCTCCCCCGTCACCGGGTGAGGACAAAATGAAGGACTATCCTCTGCCCTGAGCCCAGGACCCAGCCATGCCGTCAGTGCAGCCCCAGTCTCTTTAGCTCCCTTCCCCACCCAGCAAACCCACGTTCATTTCATAGATCAGACCTGGGTGCAAGATTCCCTATTGCTACGAGAGCATTTGGGAGGCTACGGCCATGATAACAGCACTGTCTGCCTCCTCTAACTGGGGCTGCCCTGTGCAGCACCTCAGCCCTTGAGCAGGTTTTGCAGGATGCTTCTTGGGTGGCCCTGGCATGCGGCTGCTTTTGGGGCACACAGCACAACCCCGGCTTCCCCACAGATGCTGAAGACTTTCACCTTGGCTGCCCACAGTGTTCTCCCCTGTAGGGGTGGAAGGTTTCTTACCAAGCACAAAGGCAAAGCCGTTTCCTCTCGAAGACACACCACAGGACCTTTGCATGTTTCCTTTGCACAAAGTACCAGCAGCCGCCGCTTTCCATGGCAGCCGGGCGTCCTGCCCTGCCCTGCCCTGCCGGCTCTCCCAGCGGCAGCTCTCATCACCTTGGCCAGCCCATGGAGAAAAGATCAGGGGAAGGCGCTGGCTGTAGGGCAGAAGAAGAGCTGTGGGAAAGAAACCAGGCAGAAGGAGTGGGAGCAAGCCAGAAAACGTCTCCTCTCCTCAGCCTGGCAGGAGGTCCCCAGCCCTGCACTCGCAATGGGTTGTCACCGTGACTGGGAGAGCAGGGGGAGTGCTAACACCAGCACAGAAACTGCCTGTCCAGCCCAGGGAGGAGCATTTCAAAGCTACAAATCGCACCTGGAAAAAGCACTGGCAAGAAGCAGGGAAAAAGCATGCATCTCCGTCCTGGCGCTCCCCGAAGAGTTTCCTTGAGGCCCCCCAGTTCAGGCAGAGAAGTGCAACTTCCAGGTGGGGGAATCTAAGGTGAAGATGCGATGGATGATCAGTCTTTTGGGGGGTGCCTGTACTCCAAGCCCTGGCTGTGCAGACCCTTGTGCAGACTGCAGCTGTGTGCCAGCCCCCGTGCCCTGGGGAGCAACAGCCCCTCCGGAGGCCCAGACCCACGCCCAACCGCCKGCCTTCATTTCTGTGTCTCCTCAGCTCCGGGGCTGATGGATCAAATAATCACAAAGAAGTGTCTTTCTCAAAAGCGTCTTGAGAGCCTGAATCACTTTTGCACTTGGGATTTAGTGGTGGCAGCCCATAGGCTTTTTGGAGAGCATGTCCCCATCCCTCTCCATATTCCTGTTCCCCAGGTACATCTAGCACTGGCTTGCACAGCCCTGCTTTAGCCACATGTCTCCAAGTCCTTCATAACCCTCCCAGGGAGCCTCTTTTCCCACCCTTGCACTCTGTTGCGTCTTGGGGAGACCCTGCCGGTGCCTGGGCTGCAGGGCCCTTCCCAGCCCCRAGGCTGATTGGAAAAGCAAATCTGTGCACCTGCTGGCAGTGGGCTTGAAGGTGAGCTCCTCTGACCTGCAGCAGCGGGAGGGCATTGCTAATCTGCACGGGACCACTTCAGTGCCCAGAGCTGACCTAGGTGGGACTCCAAGCTAAAGCCAGAGCGAAGCCAGACTAAATGTTTCAGGCTTAGGAAAGTTTGGCATTTTCCTTTTCCACCTGACTTCCAGTCCCACTTGTTGTGCCACTGATTTCCTGCATGACCACAGGAAACTCTCTCCGTCCTCCTCCTCAGCATCCTCCCAGGGAGGAATATTGAAAGTTATGGGTGAATGAAAAGCAGCTAAGAGCTGGGTCCTGTTGTTACCCCAATGCAAGTGTACTTGGCATGTACTTGTGCAGCCCACTTGTGCCAGTGGCGACGGGCACCTTTGAGAGCAGGAAAGATGAGCCACAGAGGGCTGCAGGGCCCTCCCAATGCTACGATAAGCCCCAGGGCTGAGCTGAGCCAAGTAACTCTCATCCTCCCCTTGCTCAGGTGTGCCTGAAGCAGTGCCCCTTCCCTGACAGAGAGCCTTTGGTGCTCACTGAAGCTAGGAGAGTCAGGCAAGTCTCATCTCAGCTGGGTGAGACGGCTCCGGGTTTGTTTGGAGATCAGCTTCAGACCGTGCCATGGTGTCAGCCCRTATGGGCTATTTCAGCCACCAGCATGAATGGAGCCAGAGGGTTTCCACCCACTCCCCGCCTGTGCTCTCACATTTGGCAGGCTTTTAAGCCCAGTCACCCAGTTATCCAGTGCCTCCACTGCCAGGCAATCTCCTGCTAGCCAGGCCCAGGAGTACTTAGCGCCCACAGTCAGCCAAGTGCAGGTGTCTGCAGCCTCGCATGGCTGCGAGGGACCCAGAAGGGCTCTGTCCTTAAGAAAACCAAGGTTGAAAAGGGTAAACATGATCAAACAGCACTTACTGCATGACACCTACTACTCCTACTCTTTCTCCCATCCACACATCACCTCCCACAAACAGCACCTTTTACTTCAGTCTCCACAAAACTGGTTAATAGTTAAATGTCAGCCAAAGCAGAAAAACCTTTGCAATTCTGCAGCAGCCCGGAGCTCCCTGGTACCATGCAGCCAGCACAGCAAGCGAGGGCTCAGGAGGAAGCAGCGCGTACCACGTATGTGGGTGTGCGCCTCTTGTTGCACAAGAGGAGGGTGTTTCTGGAGTATCGCTCGTGTTTCTCATTCCACACGTGACCCAATCACCTGCTCTGCAGAGGAAAAGGCATGCAGCGAGTTGTGAGCAAGATGGGGAACAACCAGATGAAGCCGCAGTTGTCTGACGTAGGAGAACCTTCATAGGTCCTGAAGGCATGCTTCACACCATATCACCCTGACTCTGCTCTCTTTGAGGTCCCTGAAGATTTGAGTGTTACCTGTCACAGGAACCAGGTGTAAATGAGGTAGAAAATCCAGCTGCGCTCCTTAACCCTCCATGAGAGAGGGCAGACTGGAAGGTGCAGGATCCCGAGTTGGTCTCCCCAGTTCACTGGAGGATCTGCGGCCACAGACGGACCCACAGTTTGCCAGAAGCAAATGTCCTTACTGCCCTTCCAGGGCAAGTGCAAGTGTCTGTAGGCCACCCAAGCCAATGGAGGACCCTGGTGTACTGCAGATAGGCCTGCGCATTTGGGTTTTATATGGAAACATAACCCAGCTGCTGGACCTGTTACATCCTCAAACACCAACCTCATCTCCTCTTTTGTCCCAGGCAGCAGTCACATCTCACTGTCCGCTGCCAGGAAGCTAAGTCGCAGGCTCCTAGCCTCCGATTACATCTTTTAAAACTCAGGCATTGAAGGAACCGGGGTTGGGGCACAGTCACAGTGGTTTCCCCGCTCCACATGTATGAGTGGATTAATGAGAAGAGACCTGGGTGTGGAAATTAGCCCCACAAAGCTGCAGCCTGAGGCAATACTGCTGGTTTTGCATATGGAAGAAATCGCAGTCGCTGAGGTTTCAAGTACCCAGTGAAAAGCAAGGGACATGAGGAGCTCCCACTGGAGGATAAAGTATCTCCTTGGTGCTTCCTGTGCAACACCTGTCCATCAGTGGATGTGCTATTTCATTTTAAATCGGTTACAGCCATAAAAGCAATATGCCATTTGCTTTCATGTCAAAATGAAGTCCCACCGAATTGCCCACCTCTGGGCAGGAGGAGGAATTTTAGCCTAACTCATTGCATCTATTTCTTACTGAACAATATAATCCAGAAAAATAATATAAATACTGTCAACTATTGTTTTTCTAAGCCTCTTCAGCCCCAGCCTGACCCCACAAAACTCATCCAGGAGGACGCCTTATCCCTGTCCTCACTGTGTATCAACTGTATGCAAGCCCTTTGCTTCTTAGAAACGCTCTTGATCAAAATGGCTCATCTCCTCTGTAAGTCAGTCTCTACACTGTGTATCTGTATACAGGACATTTATCAACAGCTCATTTCTGCCTGGGTATGAGTTTGGATTTCTTTGAAGCTGCTGTGGGATGTGGTGTCCCCAGAGCCAAGGGACAGCCGTCCCCACCTCTCCTGCRGCCAAAGACGTTGGCTGCACAGAGGTCCCCGGCATCTATGGACAGACCTGTCCATCCGCATCTGCACGACCCATGGCACCCAGCCCCGTCTTTGCTAGGGGGTGGCACAGCGCTTTTACCCTCCATGTGTCKGTGGTCCACATCTCACATTAATTCAGGTAGATGATGGAAGCCGGGATAGGCAACTTGTTTTAAAGCCTCTTTCAGCTGTTTATTAGCAAGACAACCACTCGTAAGGGAGCTTTTATATACCCAAAGCTTGATGTGACCTTTGGGTATATCAAAAACAATTAGCAGAAGTAAGGAGATTAATTTTAGGTTAGAAAAGTGTTTGAAACASTGGAACTGAAGGACTGTCAACACACTGGTTTCTGTATTTTTTAAAGGGTTCRGAAACTTGACAAAACTGCAGAAAGATCCCATAAAAACTGCTGCAGGGTTTGAGAAAGCTCTGCAGTGCGAATCTGCAGCCCAGATAGATTACTACAAGGAAGATTAGGAGATGACTCAGGGTATGTGTGTGGATTCATTCATGTAGGGGAAACGGCTGCCACAAAGGGCTCTTGAAAGTAGCAGAAATAGGCATTAGGAGAAGTGGTAGCTCTACAAGCTGGGAAAAATAAAACGTGGACATAACCACACTGTTAATAAGCAATTGTGAAAGTTTGAGCCATGGGGGAAAAAAAATCAAGGTAAATGGTGGTCTCTTTGCTGAGATCTCCAGGTCGAAAGGAAGAGCCTTTTGGGGGGTGTATGTGTTAACTAAAAGCAGAAGTATTTTAGTCAGACACACATTGCTGCAAGACTAACCAGCTGAAATTCCAGTGTGGACCTGCAGCCAGACTAGATGATTTCATGGACTCTTTCCTGGCTTGGAATGGTGGATGAACCTATGTGTTCATGTTACCTGTTTTCCCAAGGAAAAAAGAAAAACATCTCTCTCTACTTGATATTCCCTCATCCTGCAGTCCTCACCTCAGCACAGTTTCCATCATCAAAGTGTTGTTCACATAATTCTGTGAGGCCAAGGCCAGAKCTCACTCTTGGCCCTTCTCCTGGCTCAGACCATGACTCTGACATGCCACTTTCACTGCTTCATTGCAAAATAAGGGCCCAGTTGCAAGACAGGAAAAGAATAAGCATCCAAAAGGGACTGAACACATCCAGAGGCATTTAAAGAGGMAAGTCCTCGCTTTCTTGGGCAAGCAGCAATATTTAACTACAGCCAGCCACACTTTGCTCTTATCTGCAGTTGTAAGGTTGGCCCCGTGGTGGCCCTGGATCGCAGCCTCCTAGAAACCCAGCGATGAGCATCCATCTCCCCTTGGCTAACAGCAGTAACCCTACTTCTACACAAGAAAATGTGTACACTGGTTATATCTCACAAATACCAAGTCAAATGGATTTTCTTACTTCTTATATTTCTCTTTTTTTTGTATAATATCTCTAAAAATAACCCCTGAAACCCCCCTACCTTAAGTGTTTTTTGAAAAATAACAAAAAACCCAAGAAACTCTCCAGTCAGTTATAAACAGACGACGGGAAAATCCTGCACTTGACTAATTGTAGTACTGTGGCCAGGCTTCGTCTTTGGGGATTTCTCAAAGTTCAACTTCTGCATGAGTGAGCTAAGAGCCAAACCAAAAGCGAAAATCAGGCTCTGCTTGGAGCCCTGCTGAGCCAACCACAGGTGAGCAGGGTAAATCTGCGACTCCGCTTTTACTGACCTACATCAAACAAAACAAACAGGTCTTTTTGGTGCTGGCTTGAAGGAAAAATTTGAAAGGAGCTCGATTTCTTAAGAACAGCTGCTCAAAATCTCATTTTTGGCAGGCTGCTGGGGATTTTCTTTGCTGAAAGTGGAAGAAGCGCAAGAAGTTGACTCACATTTCAAGTAGTTGGTTTTCAGCTGAGGAAACCTTACTTTTTTCAGTGAAAGCATTTTATATTCAGTTAAACTTTTCAYGATGCAGAAGTCATTTCCAAAACAGTTTCAGTCTTCCCTTCATTTTGCAAAGAGATGAATCTAACCTATTTTTCCTCATCATTTTTACCACTTTGACCCTGATGGGGGCTCACCATGGAGCCGGCTGGGGGGAGCAGCACACTCGCAGCTGCCCCATCAGCACCTTGCTCACTAACCTGGACCCTGCAAACAGGCATGTCACTGCCCCCATCCTCACCCCAGGGAAATCCACCCGCATCCTAACTTCAGAGAGCCTACGACTCATGGCAGACCTCTCCAGGCTATTATGTTTAGGTTGTAAAAATATTTCCCTGGAAAGTGGTAGCAGGTTCTTCGTTTGAAAGGGATTACCAGATCCCTTCAAACTGGTAACCTTCTCCTCGCACGGACCCCAGGTACCTGCTGTGTCCAGGCTATAACCTGCTCAGGCAGAAACCTGGTCCCTCCTTCACCCGTGGTGCCCTGATTTGGTTGAGCCCCAGGCACTGCGCTATAATAAGCAAGGTTAATAATAATCATGCTAATGGCTAGATCAACAACATCAGAGTCAATCAAGCGTGCCCACCCTCGGACCCCAAACCCAGCCTCTCTCTATATAACATACTGACACAGTAACCTTTCCTTATCAAAACAGTCAATTGACTGTTTATCTAGCATTTAAGCATTCATCACTGGTTTTCAAATCAGCCATCTGCTGTTTCCTGATTTATATATGAAAGGCGCAAGCTTTCACTTCAGGAGAGTGACTTGCACAAAGCCTGTGCTCACCTGGAGGAAGTCATCGATATCCACCACTCTTCCACACCAGTGTTCAGCCACGGGCAGTTCTCCTCTTCCAGCTTTACTTTTCTAGTTGGACTTCTCCATTCAGACCCTGGTAATACATTCTCTGGTGCAGATGCTATCTAATGAGCAGATCCTTCAAAACAAATGGAGGTGAGAGAGCCAGCAGCTCTGCTTATTTTAAAGAAACTTTGAAATGTAATCACTCAGGAGGATACTAAAGGCAGAAAGGGAATTTCCCTGGACAGGCTTGGTCTGAGGGGGGATGCTAGCACAGCTACAGGGAAGTCCACAGCACAGAGAAAGTTAGGTCCAGCCTTTAAATAGATTTCATCTGCTTCACAGATCATAAATGTTCCTCTGGACTCTTTGCTGGGTAAAGTGCTCATTTCAGGGTCCCAACTCTTTTTTTTGCAAGCTTTGCAGCTAGAGGAAAATGAAAGAGGCCAGGCGCTCTGAGGGGATCTATGCTTCTTAAGCCCTTTATCCTCACAAAAATGCATCGGGAGTCGAGTAGACTGTGTAGGCCATTATTCAGAAAATGCTGCCGCTCTAAACAGGTGCCAGCTGGATGCATTGCAATCTAGTATGTAAATAGAGCTGGCTAGCGACTTTTAGCAAAGTATTTGCCCAGTGGACCAGGACAGCTCTTTTGTAGCAATAGCGGGAAAGGTTTTCTGAACCCTAGCAGACACAGACTGGGTTATGAACTATGATGATCCCTGGTATCTGGTGTTTGGTTTTCGGTTGGGTTTTGGGGTCTTTTTTTTTCCCTGCAGCTGCTCTGTATGCATGCATCTAAACTCCATGTGGCTCATACATCTAGTAAAAATGATCACATCCTTCTTCTGCGTCCCATCCAGGTAATTGTGCCACGTATTTGGAAATGCATCACAGATCAGACTAATTTTCCTTTTCCTGGCAGCACTGGAGGAAGGGACTCTGATTGTGCTTCAGGGCCCAAAGATTTGCTTTTGTTCTTAGAAAGACCCTCTCCTCAGGTAAAATTATCAGCCTAAGCTCTAAATCCTTGGGGGAGAAAAAATACCAGCTTTTCTGAAAGAGCCTCTGCCATAGGCTTAAACCGCAAATACCCCTGGATGGCTTTTCTCTTCAGGCAGGCAAAACATTCAGCCTGCGCACAGGTCAGCCAGCCCACCGCACTTCATTGACTTTTCGCTTTCCTCCTACATTGAAACAAGTTGGTGCTTCTTCATAAAGCCCACACTTCTTAAATTACTCAGGGGGGAACTTAATTTATTAGTCTGAAGGTCTGGGAAATAACAGAGGCTACACCTCCTGATTGCAATATTTGCAATATTTGCTTTACTAATGGACAAAGTGCATCTTGTGTTTCCCATCAATGCTATTCATTTCTGCTGAGAAGTGACTTATCAGAGAGAGCTGACTGAAAAAGAACAGAAAGATCTAAACGTATTCCTATGTAATTTCTTCTCACAGTCAGTTCAGATGTAGTTTTTCATTTCCATTGTTTGGGGTAATTAAAAAAGTTTCCGTTATTGTATTAGATACACTTCCCATCAAAAATTCCCCTAGATGATAGCTATAAGCAGAATTCTTAAAATTGATTTTAATGTCACTTTTGCGATACTATGATACGGGTTTGGGTCTTTTTTTGCTGCTGAGAAGCACAAGGAAGAGCAACAGTCTTCCCTGGTTCTTTGGGGTGTTTTTTTCGTTTTGGGTTTTTTTCGTGGTAGAGCTACTGGCAGTTTTAACTCTTGTCTTTGTTTTTCTTGGCCTCTTCTTGGATGACAGAGGAAGGTGAATGGGAACTCAGCTRACACTTAAAAGAGAAGAAAAGCTGTGCCCTTGATGGATACATTTTCATCTACCTTCTTGCAGCAGACAGCATTAAAAAAGCATAATTTTAAAGAGCCTTCAAGGAAGAAAAGAGTAATTAAAACCAGAATTTGGACTATAAGGCCATTGAAGCATTTTTTGTCTTGCTTATATTGCATGAAAAGACCAGAGCAATAGCAGAACACATTAATTCACTTTAATTAGTCATTCTTTAACGTGACTGTATGCTGCTTTACAGAGAACAACCAAGATAAGGGTCTGGATATGACTGAGAGAACTGAGTGATGTGAAAAGCGTAGGCTCTAGCAGAGAGGAAGGCTCTTCTGCCTTCAAGGACAGCAAGCTCAGAGTCCCACTGCCAAGACTTAATGCAAAAGGGCGTATGTGTCACAGCTCGCATGGATTAGACAAACATTTGTTAATTGATTCTATTTTGGGGGTAGAAGACGCCCCAGAAGAATGCTCCAGGTCCCTACCAGCAATCTTTCTTTTGAACACTGTGCTCTTCTGCCCACAGGGACAGAAGCTGATATACTGGTAAAACTGAAATGGTTACCAGTGTATTATCATTCCCACTTGTTTTAGGCAGACAGTTTCCAATGAAATAAGAACCTAAATCAGCCTTCTCCTATACTCTTTTGTCAAGAATAAATAAAATCAATAAACTAGGGGCTTGGAAGGAAAAGCTTCTTATAAAGGCATGAGAATTGCAACTATTTCTGAAGCAAGTAGCATCATTTGCCATTAGAGATAGAAACCTCGGTTAGGTGGCTCGCCAGCCTGGTCCAACTTGCTAATTCCTACTTTACTATGTTTTATGTACACTTTTTTCCCCAATGAAATGGCTCAAACTGAAAATTCAGCTGTGTTCAAGGCCTCCATGAGCTGATGAGTATTTGGATACAGAGGTTAGCTGTGGTCACCTGTAGGGGCTTCCCACCACCACACGTCTTCACAGATCTTGGTTTCAATTGCAACTACAGGCAGAAGTTCCAGAATAGCGTAAGAAACGATATTCCCCAAATTGTTTCTAAAATTGGGAAGTAGAAGAAAGCTGCTAAGACCTCCAGAGCTAATACAAATGCTAGCCTCATTCACAAGGTATGCGTTCTTGTTGAGTGCTTCTGCCACCCAGACTTTTGGGCTTCCCCATCCTTGGGTACGTTTTAAATATAATGTAAGGGGACTACACTTGGCTGTTCAGAGAACCACAAACCCTCAGGATCAGCCCACACTGCAGAAGCCTTCAGATTGTTTGAGTGTGTTGCTTGGGGATTTGCTCTGTAGACACCTCAACACAATCAGCATGGAGAAAGGTCAGGGTAGTCCCCTTAAATGGGCACTGTATGGCTCAGAACTATTATGGATGTGAATTATAAATGCAGTCTGCAAATCTACCCTGGATGTCTGTATTTTTCTTCCAAGTAAAAATGATGGAATTGTGTAGACACACAAATGCTGCCTATCTGCGTATATGTATGTCTGTATATGTAACTATGCATTTAATGGGACGGATCCTGTTGTCTTTTCTTTACACAATGCATTTTTATAAGGAGACAAAGATGATAGTATTCAGGTAGCTCTGTTTTAGGCCAGCCTCCCCAAAATTCAAGTTTTCTTGTTCAATTTGTAATGACTAGATGGAATAAAAATAGCTTGTTTAGTGAAATATGGTCACCTACTCCAAAAGCAGAATCCTACTTTATCACCATCGGCTCAGAGCAGTGGCTGGGAGGTTGTCTGTTACAGTGGCTGTGTACCCAGTGTCATCTGATAGCCCTGGAAGACCTTCTCAAGGCTGGGAGGACCATCTGCACTGATTTCAGCTCCTTCCCAGCACAGAGTGCACAAGCTGAGGGCATGTGGTGTCTGGAGAACCAGTTAGAGCTCCCTGACCTTCTTCCTGGCCCTGGGGTTTGGGGTCTGGCTGCAACAGCTTGCAGGTTAGAAAATACTTCCAAAAGACACTTAGTCCTGTTAAGTTTCATACTCTGGGAAGAAGATTTGTTTGGCTGACCTCCTCTGCTCTGCCTCCAAGGATGTCTCTCTCATGAGACCCCATGCTAAGATGCCTCATATGGCAGAGACAGGAAGCATGGAGAGGTCTGTGAGCTGGCTGGCAGTGGTCCCAGGGACCACCAGGATTTGAGAAGACCTGGAGAAGAATGAGGCCACCTCAGGCATGTCTTTTTCTCACCTTGCAAAACCTGTCTTCTCCATCTCTCTTTTGTCCTGAAGGTGGGGAGGATGGCAGAGGTGCTGCTGTGCTAACCTTGCAACCAACTGAGGCTCTCATCCGAGGGGATGCTGAGGTACCTCAGGAACATGGCAAGACAGAGAAAGTGCCCCCGTGACTTGGACTGATAAACACAAATGGTGTTCAGCATATTTAAAATGCAACCCGCATGAGTGTCAGCGGTATGACACAGAAAAGAAGAGTTATTTGTATTTGGGCTGATGGATACAGGTTTTATTGTGTGTGTTCTGGTTTCTGAAGGTCTGAAAAGGGTTGAAGTCATCTGTGAAAGGTTAAAACCCCCAAGTGAAAAATGTAAAAAAATAGCCTGAAGTCACCCAAAGGTGGTGTTGACAAATAACAGTTTCTCAGGGATCCAAGAGAAGAGATTTTGCCTCAGTTTGGGCTGGCTGAATGCTAGTTGATGAAGCGTGAATGTGACAACTGTAGGCTTTTCTCTGTGTTACCAGATAATCTGAAACCCCATCTCTGGCTTTCTCAAATATACTGTGATTTGTAATCACTAAGTAGTCAGTTAGCTGCTGCGAGGATGACACAAGYGATGGTCATCTCAGCACTGGGGGAAGACCCAATGGGGTAATGATGACCGACATGTCCCAGCAAATGGAGAATTCTGGTCATGGGAATGAGCAATTCAGCAAATTCCTCAAACAGCAAAAGGCACGTAGTCGCTTTCAAAAGAATAAGACAAGCCAAGCTAAGTCACTTGACTGGCAATAAAATGAAGAGCTCACTTAAAAGAAACCGGGCATATCTGAGGTGTAGAAAACCTTCATGCTTGCACAACAAGCCACTAGGCACTGAGGCAAGACACTGACCAGCTGCCATGGATCATATGATGCCGTCGGTCACATGAACCGGCTTTGCAGAGAAAATCTCTCTGATGAGCCTTTTAGACAGTTACTCAGCAGATTAGCTGCCGTGGCCCTTGCAAAAAGTTATCTATCTTCCCCATTTTGTAGCATTATATATTCTTAAACACTTGTTCTGAAGAGTCCTTAGCAGGGTTAAAAACGGTGACAGGCAAAGGCCCCCAGTCTCCATGAGGTCATAGCGGGCAAACTTTTACCTTTTCATACTCCAGTGCAGATTGTTGCGAGTCTAAAAATGATTATACCTGGTCAGATTAAAGGCACTGGTTTTTCCCTGCTTGCTTGTTTAGTTCAGCACAAGGAAGCAGACCCTGCTTCTAGTTTATCAGCCTCCCACATGCAAACAAAAAGTGTAACACCTCAGAACCTGCCAATTTCTCTCTGAGGAGGAGAAGGGCGTGAAGAAACGTCAGCAGCAATTGCTTTCTGAACGCACAGTGGGCTGGAAGGTCCTCTCACTGGCACCGCTATTACGCAGCCTTCGGAGGAGCCCCTTGCTGACATGTGCAATCACAACTGCAGATCTGCCTCTGCTCTCATTCCTTTTTTGCCTTTCTGCCTTCTGCATAGTCAAACTGGAGGCATAAATCCAACTGCTGCCTGGGCTTGGGAGCATTTTGCACTCACCGTGCCTGGGGCAAAGCAGGGGAGAACCCAGCTTAGAGCACCCCCGGTAGCATGACGGGAGCCTAAAGCAGCTATTACAAAACTGTCAGGAAAAATCAGACGTGGGAATCCCAAGCTTCCTTTGTCATAAGGGAGTCACGAGAGTGGTACAGACCCATGCTGCTGAAGGGAACCTGGGCGAGTAAGTGAGATGCACCTCAGCGCATGAAAGAGCAGAGTGGGAGCTACTGCTGGGGTGAACAGTTTAAGAGCAAGGTGCTACTGTTATTATGTGAGCAGTACAGGAGGAAGGAAAATGGTGGTGTTATTTCCTAAGAGCTGCACAAGGAGAATGTCTGTCTTTATCAGGAACTGAAAGAAGGACTTTTCTATAGAGAAGAGCAAGAAGTTGTTTTTATTCCATCTCAGTTTATTTCTTCATCTGGAAAAATCGGCTCCCTCCAGTTTTCCTCTTAGAATGAAGGAAGCGTGCTACCATTCACGTTGTGTATGCTACTCTGTACTTACTATGCATTTACCACACGTTTACGGTGTTGTGGGAAATACTGAACATCTGAACCTGTGGTTTAAGCCCCTTTATAGTCAATGGGGAGAAAGAGGTAGTTCCAGCTGCAGAAACCCTCTGAGCTGTTTTAGGTTCCTACTGTAGGACAGGATTCCTCCCCATGTAGACATGCCTTGCTCTCTCTCTGCACTATGGAGACAGTCTAGATGACTAACTTGGATGTGGATGTGTCAGTTTAGACAGAGAAAATAGCCAATGGGTGTTATGCCCACTACCTTTTGCACTGACAGGGAAGGTCTCATTCATTGGTTCCTCGTGATGCTCCATGGGACTGGCTGCGTCTACTCAGTCTCAGCCTTTGACTGCATCCTCTTTGGGCGAAAGCTGTTATTTTGTGCTGTGTTTGAACAGCACCTTGAGCAATAAGGGTTCAGTCCGTGCTCCTTCAGTGAACCCTTAGTGTTGCCACACACAAAACTGATCATAACCATCATCCCAAAAAATGAAAGTATGTTTGTCTCATGCTTCTGTGATTTCAGTGTTGGGATACCAATGCTAGTGTAAATGGCAGGGTGGAGGGAAAGAATAGAGACATGTCATAGGTCAGAAACCATGGCAGTGCCAGTCAGCATGTCTTCACAGCAGTGATTGTTGCTGATTTCTGCCATCTGAAGATTTCTGCCTCCAAATGGAGGCCACTCTAGGACTCCATTCCCAAGGCTCTGCCTCGGTGAAATGACTCTCCCAGAGGTGGTTCCCATGGTTGCCCTAAGAAGGCAACCTAGAAATGAGTCCCTGCTGCTCCCCTCTGCAGCTGTGGCACAACCTTCTGCCTGAAGCACTGGCTGGGTCTCGGTGAGCTGTGGGTTGTGTGCAGCGACAAGGCAGTGTCCAGCTGTGAAGAAGAGCAGGAGGTATTCAGCTTCAGATGCAGCAGTTCTCTTATCCTTCTCTGGCCCACCAGCTTCCCTGTTGGCACTTTCTGGTGAATTTTGGTGACATTTCACACAGCTGTGCTGGGTTGTATGGCATAGCATTCATCTGCCATCCCGTCTGGGCTACCTCAGGCTTGTGTTAGAATATGGGAAGTGAAAGTAGAGGCACCACTTTGTATTTAGACCGTGACCACACTATTTTGAATTGCTCCTCTCCCCTTCGTAAACAGCTGTGCAGTAAGTGTGCAACACCATAACAGCGAGGCCAGGTTTGCAGGAGGGAGTGTGCTGAGAGGTGTGCATGTGTAGACTGCTGGAACAAGAAGCAGTACACTTTTGGGTACTCCTACCAAGTGGAAAGTGGTCACTCTTTGTGACAGGAGACCACAGATTTACTTTCACCTAAGAGTCATCTAAAACCAGTTAAACACCAGTCAGCACCATTCCTCTTAGCAATCCTGAACTGCAGGCTGTGAGAGCTCTGGAAGACCGGACCGCCTGCATAAAATCTAGAGAACCACTGAGTTCTCTTTATTTCATGACAGGCCTCACCAGTAAGTGGCAGCTATACAAGATGCAGAGATCCAGGATTGAAAGGGACTATTGGAAAGACTTCTTCTGGCTTCACGCACCTTTGTGTCAGACAAGCCTTTAGTCATTTTATGTTTCTCTGCTCTTACTCTGCCAAAGGAGGACAGGAACACTGACGTTCTTCCACCTCATCTCCTTTGTCCATTGCAACCTGCATATTCCTGGGGGCAATGGCAGCCTTTTGTTAGAAAGACCCAAGAGCAATGGAGAGCTCCTTTTTGGGCAGGTCCTTTTGGTACCACTGGGACATGGCCCTGGTCCTGGCCTCCAGCCTCCCTTCCTGTATGATCAGGGAGATGACTCTCCACTGTCTCTGCGCCCCATTTGCTTCTGAATACACAGGGGAAACGAGGCATCTCCCTCCTCCGAAGCACCATGAGATTAGGGGTAAGAGGCACCTCAGGCCTTCACCTACCCTTTAGCCAGCAGTAGGCTGAGGACACTCTCTGAAACTATCTGTGGCTCTCAGAGCAGGACCGAGATGACGAATTAGCTGTGGCTTGATGGCAAAACTGTTTTCACTGACAGAAAGTCCCCGTGGTACAGGATAGGGCCGGGTGCTGCCATGTCAGATCCTGTTAGCAACCTTGCAGTCTCTGCCAGTGCTCAGAGAGGAGCGTGCTGACTTGGAAAAGCCCTGGTCACCTCCCTCGGACATTGCCATGACCACTCTGAGGAACAATCCTGACAATGTAGCCACGGCAGGCATTATATTGCTATGAAGAGACTCCAGATGAACAGCAGCCTTACATTCAGCAGAAGTAAGAATGGGAAAATGGAAGGGGAAAGGCCGGTCACGTGGATTTCCCATGTAGGAGCAGAGCTCCTTCATCCTGGGGTGGGACTGGGCTGGCGCGGGCACATGCAGCACCAACGGTGCTCCAGGAGAAACCTAGGGTCTGTGCTCAGAGCTGAAGGGGAGGTGGGATTTAGGCTTGCTAGCCCTTGGTGACTGACATCCAAACCCAAACCTCCCCGGCCCCTCTTCTGTGAGGAATTCCTGATCTTTTCAGGTATGGGATGATGAACTGGGTGAGAAACACTTTACCCAGCCCATGAAAAGTTTCTGAGTGTTACAAATTTTCAGAAGAAAATTCTGTTCAGATTGCACAAAACTCCAGTTTCCCAAGGTGTTTCCCAAGAAACTGAGAGAGAAAATTAAAGACCTACATTGAAATAAACAGCAGTGGGAAAATCAGGCTAGACAGACACTGAATGTCAGTCACGGACCTACCAATATTGGGCCACTTTCCTGTCTTTTGTTGCAAACTAGTGAAACGAAAGTTAAATTCAGTGGGTGGATTTTAATTGCAACATTATTCTCCGTGATGTTGGTTTATGGGTATGTTGAGCCTCTAAGAAAAACATCTCCATAAACTGCAGAAGTAACTGCTCTTCTGCCCCTCTTGTGAAACATATTCCAGGAAATCATGAGGGAAATAATACGTCTAGTGAGGAATCAATTTCCAGGAAAAAACCCTCAGGCTGGATGGGCCAAAGAGAAGAGAAACTGAACAGTGAGGAGGGGAAACATAATCACAGAAAACTATGTGGTAGCTGCGTATCTCAATGCAGAAATAAAAATGTGCTAGAAAACATCACATGGGTTGTGATGAGATGTGTTAAAAATTTTTGAACAAGAAAGATAAGAATATTATTTACATTTATCTTAAGCCCACTCCTTATGCATGCATTTCAAATCCAAAATGAGACAGGGATCTTACGAAAAAAACATCTGTGTAGTCATATGACCAGAGACCTTATGAAAGCACACGGAGACAAGGCAGCTAACATAGGTTTGCCCATGCAACCATAAAGTGGACACTTCCCAGTCACTTCCCAGTTTGACTCGGCAATCAAGATCACTTTCTTTCTTCAATGTAATTTCCCAGGTCTTTATTAGCGGGAAACCAGAGACACCTTTATTGCTTTGTTGTGCAGGCACATGCATCCTTTCAATTCAGATTTCATTGTTTGTGAGCCTGAGTTTGCAAGTTGGGGCTCCCAAGCCCCTGGCAAGGAGAATTAGCTATGTTTATAAATCTGAGTGGAAGAAAAGTGACAACCCAGCTTAAGCCAAGTCCAGGGAGACTGCTGTAACTGGACAGCATTCCTGCCAAAGTCATAGATTCTCATTCCCCTTCTGTTTGGGATAAAAGTGTCCACAAACAGGAGAAAAAAATGAACAGTGAGCATTAATAAACCAGCCTACAGATACGGTTCAGAAGACCCTTTTGCTCCCTGTCCTTCTCGTTCAGAGCAAGCATGATGCATAGCTTTTTCTCACTAACTTCAGGTGGCTCTACAGAAACCCTGCAGACCCCTTCCAGCCTGTCTTCCCTCTTGACAGTCTCTACTGTGGCTTTGGATCTGTCTCCCAAAGGAACAGCAAATGGAAAAACAGATGTAAACAGCTGAGCAGCTGGTGGACAGGTTCTTTCTGCTTGTCACTTTTCCTGCCTACCTTCCACAGGGGTCTCTGACCTCCATGCTACCACTGTTCTTGACTATGGGCACTGCGCTAGTTGGGTAACATGGGGGTCATCAGAGCCGCTTGCTCCTCACTGAGCACTCTTTCATCTACCCAACTTCTGCATATTCTTATATGTAACTTTCACTAGTATCTGCATTTCTTACTGCACCTCACCATCAGACCATGGTCTGAAAAGAGAAAATGAGAGAGAAAAAGAGAAGAATACCGTATCTGCATAGGTATTAAAGAATTCTTTCTCTCTGCTAGTAATTACTTGGTATGTTTGTCTCCTTGAAGATGTCATCCAAATGTCCTTGCCACAAGCCCTCCCACTATGCACCAGCTGAGGGACTTGAACCCTTTCTCATTGTAAGGGTTGAGTCAAAGAACAAGTCACAGTGGCTTGCCCCAAGTGAGGGCTGCTATCTCAAAGATAAGGATGCCTATTTGCATCTGAGGAGTCAGCCAGCTCCTCACCCAGCATCTCTGTCAACAGCTGCCTCCCCATCTCATGGGCCCAGGAGCAATATGCGCTGCAGTTCAGGTGGAAGCTGTTCAACTGACTAAACCATCTTCCATCTCCCTGCTCTCTTGCAGCTGTTTTGACAGCTGTCAGATGTTCGCAGCACAGCGGCTGTTGCTGTTGCTGGATTGGTACTGATGGGAACTTGGCCTTAAATGTTCCTGCATTTAGTTGCTATTTGGACAGGCCAACAAAGCGTTTCCAAGGCAACCCAAGCTTGGGAAGCTCTTTGACAATGTTTGGTACTTTCTACCTCCCCAAAAGACGAGTGGACTTTAAGAAAATAATGCAAAGGTATTTCTACCACTCTGTAGTTTTCCATATGCTGAACAGCAAAGACACTGAGAAGGTTTGTGGGTCCCTCAGATGAAAGATTGTAAGATTCATATGTAGCAAAAACAGGGATCACAATCAATCCCCCCTTAAAACATCTTTCTAAAGAGGGCTACAGTCAGCAGGTACACTGAAGATTTGTTACTAGCTGCTCTTAAGTCGAAGTGTACACATTCCCTGAGGTGTTCAGAGAAGTGTGAGCGGATACTCACTCTTCTGAAGGACAGGTGGTTAACAGGAATCAGGTTAGTGAGCAATAATGGGGTGAGGCCCAGTGATGACTGGGGAGTCTGTAGTACAAATCAAACATGACATATGCAAGTGCTTTTATGCACAATCAGCCAACACAATAGGATGGTTTCTTGGTTTTCTCTACACTTTTGTTATTGTTCAATATTTTGTTGGCAGATCCAAACACCTCCTGAATTCCCGCAAGAGCTTAGCAGGATTCGTATTTTACACTTTGCCTTATAACACTACTTATTAAAGAAAATGGTACCTTCCTCATTTTCCTGTGGTCATGCATATCACTTTTAATGCATCAAGTTTGTGGAGAAGGAATGGCTTCTGTCCGTGCACAAATTATTAGCATGGCGAAGTCCTGTTAAAGGTTTATGCAGCATGGCACCATGGTGGAGATGTGCCAAAGGATCTCAGTGATCCAGTGCCCACTCACAGTAAAGGAAATTACACTAAAGGAAACATATCGCTGTGGCCCCATAAGTTAGTCCAAGGCAGAGTTCATTCAGAGCAGAGTTCCACTAGGGACACAATGAAATCTCTTCATTCRTAAGATTTTGGCTGGTAGTAGGACTTTGAATCATACTCATTTTTTTAGAGATGAGTCATTGGCTAAAACTTGATTCAAGCATCATTTAGAGCAACTCGTCTCTGAATCCCAGCTTTGCAGCATTCCTGTGCAATATTTCTGTGACAACTCAGATCAAAACCTAGATGCTAATCCCTGTCCCTTTTCTCTCTGTCTCCACAGACCTGGCATTCCGAGCAAGCACCCTGATATTAAATCCATCCTCTGTAATTATCAGATGCAGTCTAGGTCATGCTTTTACCATCTGTTTTCTGTAGAAATAATTTGGGGAATGCATCATGTAGACTCTCTGTACCTCCTTCCAGTGGTACTGAAAATAAAAGGGATCACAATGAAAAGCACTGCCCAAGCGCAGGTTAGTTTTATCTCAGCCGTGCTCAGTGCACAGTGGTCATGAAGAAGAGCAAACTGATAGGAGTTACACCTCACACTGCCAGAGCGTGCCTGCCCTCTCCCTGATACTGATTTCATCCAAAATTTGCCAAGGCAGTTAGGTTTCCAACTTCTATTTAAAATCAGGGTGGGTAGGTGACTAAAAAGGCGACAGGTCCCTAAGTATCTTTGAGGATCTGGTCCTTGACTCCACTTCCCCACCAGAGCCCTCAGTGGTAACTCCCCAGCACAACGTTCCCCACAGCCGCCAAGGCCAGCTCCAGCCTCCTCCCGCTGAGATGGTGCAGAAGTCACGGCAAAGGAGGTAAAATCCTACAAGTGGGCAAATGCTGTTTCCATCCCCTCTTCTCTTCTAAGGAACAGAGACTAGGGTGGTACCTTGACCGTATAAAGTAGAGCCCTCATACATGTGTATCATTGTGAAAGAGTCTGTGGTTTCTAATGGAAATTCCCCGTTTTGAGGACAGAAATTTTTACTAAAAGTGATAGAATATTTCATGACAGCAGGCTTTTATAGGTGTTCTCTCATAAAGGCACAATCCGACACCAAAACCCTGGATTTTTTCCCATTCTTGTTGTCACTTATCCCTGTTTAATTTTGAACGCCACCTAAATCAGAATGGTGGCATTTTATACCTGGGGTGCACAGAGAGCCAGGCTGCAGGAATCGGGCCCTTTTCAGTTATACCTACACGGATACAGAAGCAGCCGCACAAACCACTGCGAGGGAAGGCATTTTTGGCGGGAAAATTCATTCTGCAACACTAATGGTATCTTATGCATTGAGAAGAAGAGAACCAACAAAAACTGCATTTTGAGGAACTAAAACTAGGATCTGCTAAGCAATAATAAAGAAGAAAAAAAGAGAAGGAAGAGAAAACAACAACCACAGTGTCTGACTGTAATTTCCTTTTGGAGGATTACCTCTGTGTAAGAAATTAAGCAACTACTTTCAACTTGATGAAAGTTTTTTTTTTTTTCAGTCAGTACAACATAATTCAGCATTTAGAAACTAAACGAAAATACAGGCATTTTTTCCTTAGTTTCATTAAAATCACTTTATCTACATAGAATAATGGCCAAACCCCAGCCAAAATTCTTTAAGGTATGCTAAGCAAAAATCACTGGTTGACCAAAGAGAGGATATTGTTCCCATTTGTTATTGGATTCTTCCCACACTGTTAAGAATAAGTAATCTTTGGGGTATAAAATGGGCCTTTGTCTCTTGACCAGGTACTCCAGTGTACTGAAAATGGAAGAGGGGAATTTCAAGCTCTGAAGTGTTACATAAGCCCAAATGCCATTGATTTTCATTTTTTCATGCTAAGAGTAGAGGAAAGGGACAAACCTATTAATTACAAGGATAAAGCAGTGATTTCTGACTTGGTACCAAATGTATTCAGTTCACACTCCAGCTCAGCGTGTTCAACTAAGCACTTGTCTATGCTCTTTGCTGAAAAGTGATGATCTGAATCAAGTGCTTTGATACACGCTGAACATCTCAGTGTTCACACAGATGGTGTCATGCTGGTGGAAAGGCATGTTTTCTGGCTTGTTGTTAGGATATAGAGCAAGAAGTCTACCTTCATACACACGTCCCTCCAGTCACCATCCCAGTGTTTTTTTAGCAGATTAAATATGAAGTTTAAGCTACCTCTTACTTTCAGCACTTCTTGTATGTTGAATATACAAGAAGTTCTTGTATATTCTGACAGCCCTCCAGACATGTATTTGATGACAGAGGCACACCTTGGGACAGGCCTTGCTGATAGATAGAATGGGCTGTCCATCTAACCACCTTCTGCCCTCCGTTTCCTCATCTTTGTAGCTCAAAACCTGAATGCAGTCACCGAAGCTTTATCTGAAAATCTGAATATGCTGTTCTGGGAACAGTGGAACCAACCGTGTGATGTTTCCTGCAGGCTTGTGTCCTTTGTGACCTGATCCACCTCTCTGCAAAGACCTTGATCTCCACCATGATTATATGCCATTTCCATCAGGCACACCACAGCTAGCCCAGAGCTACGGGCACAGAGACCGAGTGGCTGTAATGCACATGCTGATTAGCCACCCAAGACTGTTTAATGACTTTTTCTCAGGGAAAAAAATCTCCACCACCCACTAATTTCCAAAATGCTTGTAGGAAATTCACTGGTTTGGGGAAGAGTTGCTCACTTGCCTGTTGTGACTAAAATTAATGTAGAGACTAAAAGTTACTGGGARTGATAGAGGAGTAAAAAACACCTGGGAAAAAAGTGCAGTCACATATGCCTTGCCTGYGAGACTAGGAGTCCAAGATTAAAAGCATACAAAGGATTAAATCCAGTTAAATCTGGTAAAAGTTCTGCACAGCTAAAGATAAAGAATTTGGCATAGGAAAGTAAAAATTAGAGGACAAAGAATATTGCGTGCAGAAGTTAGACACCAATGTCTTAGAGTGGATAGCTGTGGGCTGGGGRTTTCTGAGGAGCTGCCACTGAGGCCCCTCAACCCCATGCAGAATTAGACCCTTTTTGCTAAGGGGTCTTGCAAACTTTCTTGCTAAGGAGGCTAAGAGCCTCCTTAGGAGCTTGAAGGGACACAGCGGTTGCAACGACTGCAGTGCCATGTGGCCCTTCCCAAGCTCACTTTGAAGGAAGTAGCTCCTCAAAGAGCACGTAGACGTCATGTGACACCATATCCCACTATCTGCCTGATGTTTAAAGCATAGCCTCTGCTGTGACTGTGCTGGAGTCCCCATGTCAGATCCCTTCCCAGAGGTCAGGCAAAGGGAGGGGAGTTCATGCTCAGAAACATTTTTATTACAGAATCTAGATAAAATGGTTAGTTAATGGTTAATGGATATTGAATGGTTATTTCATTGTGACATTGTCATACTTCCTCCTGACAATAAGCTGCATGCTTAAAATAAGTGAGTATTTGATCTGGCCAGAAGGTGACTGTTGCATGTGGTAAGTAGAACTGCAAAGACCTCGAGGGACACAAGTAATGCCCGGAAAATAACATGTTGTCCTCACAGATGATGCATTTAAAATGCCTTCATTTGTCAAAGATTTGCCACTAAGGCTAAAATTAAGGTCTTCTCTTTGCTACGTGGCACATAGGAGACAGAAGAGGCAACAGCTGCCAAACTCTTTACTGGGTTCTCCTGTGTGTACCACTTTTCACCAAAAGATATCAAAGCACCTTATGCAGTGCAGTGACCGTTTATTTTTGGCATGTTATTCATCAGAAACGGAGGCAGAAAGAAGGCAAGCTACCTTTCAGATGTTACATGGAAAATCAAAGGGCAAAACAAAGCATCTCCTGGAGTTCACCCACAAAACCCCGACACAAAGATGCAATTACAGTTTTTTGGTTAATCTGAAAATTCCCTAATAGGGGATTACTGAGCGCTGTAGGTTTGATGAGTAAGCCTGTTCAGTTGTTAAAGTAATGACTTTTTCCATGCTTGTGACGTTCATTAGGATTTTTCCTTTAAGGTCAGTACAGAAATATTATTTGCATTGTTTATTCATGTCAGTCTCACAGTTACGGCAGGTTTACGTTGCAGCACACTCTCATCCAAAGAAAACTGCGGGAATGCTTGGTTCTGGAAGCAAACAGAAATGTTGCAGGGAGGATGGACAACCACTGGGACATAACACAGGCCTCTCAAACTCCTCTTCTAGCACATCTGGCTCTCCTAAAATAGCACAGACAGGAGTCAATTACAGTGATATGTTGTATTTCAGTGCCTGAGTTTAGTAAACGTTTTCACTGAGTATAGCATTGGAGGTGACTAACTTAGAGCTATAATAATTCCAGGGGGTTATGTTTGAAAGATACACTCTGGGGGGATCTGTGTATAATGCAGGAAGAATAGGCACTTTGCCTTGTTACCTACCAAATGGAAGTAGGACCCCCTTGCAAATGTACCAGCATCTTAGGTTTGGCATAACTTACAGGATAACGAGTGTTCATTTTCACTCTCTGAATACTAAGTTCACTTAAGTTACACACGGACAGGATCGGTTCACGGTGTTGCACAAGCAATACTAAGACTTTCTGTAGCAATATGGTCTTTGGTTTACACAAATGTTATAGCAGTTGCTGGACTGTACATCTTTTGGCTTAGCATTTTTATATCTTATGGTGCCTAAAGGTAAGAGGATTCAATCTGTCTTTGAAAAGACCCTTCTTCAGGTACTTCTGGGGTACCTATCTTATCTCAACAAGTAACCACGTAACTGATTAATGTATCTAGTAAAATTCAGAGCATTTCTTCTCAACTTGTCCTTAGATTGAAGACAGGCATTTCTCTCCAGACCTGAGGAAGGGTTTTGCACCTATATCAGTTGGCCTGGTTAAAGATATATCCTCCCCTCGCAAACTTTCTTGCTAATACTAAATAAGGCAGTTCATGACTGTAAGACCACACACAGCGACTGTTTTCAGAGAGAAAAATCCCAAAGAAACATACTCATCTGATAAATGGGAGAAAAGGTAAAGCTCAAACAAAGCACAAACAAACCTTTAAAAGGAAGTGGAAAGGGAGAACAAAATCTTCTGTTCAAGCCTCAGCCACCACTGAACGGGGAAATGAACATGGTGGCATGCAGGTACCTTCTCTACATACTCCTTACTGTCATCTCTGTGCAGTCACTGCAGATCTGAAAGCAAAGGCAGGGTTCAGAGCAGGCACATACGAGTGGAATAAGCAAATGCAGCCGTAACTGCACCTGGTCTGCATGGCAGCAGCAGTAATTAATGGCCAACTTTGCAGGAATGCAGGCCTGAACAGAACAGCCTGGCCTTCAAGCCGAGCTCTCTCCAGCAATGAGCTGATATAGCTGAACTCAATCTCAAAAGCATTTTTTCTTCCCCCCACCCCACTCTCGCTAGCAGGCGATCCCAGGTTCTGCTTGCTCTGGAGGGTGGGAATTCCTCTCTTATTCCTGGCCTGAAAGAGTCACCGTGCTTTTGCAATTGCRGAGGCAAGGACCTGGCTGCCCTGGTTCCAGGTGGGGCAGCCCTCGCCGCCCCCCAGGTTGTGCCGGTGGGTGCTGGTGCCCGAGGCCGGCTTGCCCTGCCCCACGGTGGCTGCGGCATGGAGCACCTCCACCCTCCATGTGTCCCCTCCGCGGCAGTAGCGACAGTCCCGTTTGCCCAGAGACCTCGTGGTGCCCTGCGGCAGGAGGCAGAGCCCGTGCTAGAAGAAGCATTTGCTTTCTGAAATCCTCATAAGGTAGTCCTGCTTTAAAATGGGATAGCAATACTGAAGTGGAGTGTTTATATAAAACATTAATACGGCAGCTGTTGCTAGTAGCAACAATATGGCAATCACCAGCTAATATGGAGATGTTTGTTTCAAATTTATCATCTTGATTTTGATGGGTGGCCAAAACTTCGCAGAAGAACATTTTATTTTGCTGTGTGTGGATGTGCATGCACAAGGACAGAGGGCATGACAGCAAATAATTCTCCCAAAGTACGGGGCCAAATGTGCTCAGGGGAGTTTAACTGCAGCCAGCAGAGTTGTGCTTGGAAAGATTTGCCTTGCCTGACATTGCTTTTGCCTGGAGGATGGAGTCCAGGTGTGCGGTCATAAATGTTCCCACTCATGGTTAATTTAGTGGCGATGAGGATCTGGTTACTGGCAGTTCTACTTATTACTTAGGAAGCAGGTACAACACAGGAATGACAAACTCACAAGGGCATCACTATGATGAAGAGTTTGGGGATATTCCCATCATACCACTGGGGCTCAGAGGAGGCCAACTGGAGGCGAACAATGGGGAAATTCCAACTACTTCTGGTTGTTCCTCCTGGGCGCCTACGGTGACAGCCGTGTTCACGGCCATGGGCGCTTGCTATGCCTGGAGCAGCTCCTGCTCTACCAGCGGAGTTATAAGGTCTTGCCACTCCTGAGCCCAGCTTTCTTTTCTAGTTTTTGTATCAATGGGACACATACACAATGAAACCCAAAATTACACTCAGGCCAAGTTTTCTTGGTCTTATTCCGGACTGGCTCCTAGGCCATTGGCAGTCTGCAGATCATCTTTTGTGTGAAAGGGAGATGACTTATGCCTGAAAATCACATATAAGTTAGAATTCAATGTGAAATCCAGGTTACCTCTGGTTTCCACTGATTCTCATTTTGAGATCTGAGATCGTTTTGATGCTGAAATTCAAAGCAAAACACAAGGTGCAGAAGCAGGAGAAATACAAGCCTACATCAACCAAAATTGAAAAGAAAACATTTGTATTAATCCTGAAAAGCAAAATCAAGATTCACACCTTCTCTGGATTCAGTAAGAAATATAATCTGTCCCTGAGAGCAAACGAACTTGGCAGAAAAGCACCATCTCAGTTTCTGATTTGTGAATGGACAACATAAAGAAGCAAAATAAGTGAGAAACCTGCTGGAGTAGCAAAAAAAGTGAGTAGCGTCTCACTTTTCAATACTTTTTGAGTACCTTCAACCAGAAATCTTGAAAAGAATAGAATTCAGACTTAATTATACACGTTCTCTATTATCTTGTTTATTGTAAGCGAGCAAAGACTTAGATCTGCATCCACTCAGTCAGAAATGATGGGCAACTTCAACTCCCAGACTCCTTTGTGCTGGCCACCTCGGGGAGCTCAAGGAATGAGTGATTCCCAAGCACTGCTGAGGTACAATGTCCAGCTGAATTCAGACACGACTGAACACCAGCACAGACCCTTTGGAAAAATCGTCGACATATGCCCGCCCTTCACAGCTAAAAAAACCCCCATTGGAACCAGTCAGCTGATGACTGGTAAAAAACTTTAGAGCTGCCAACATAGTCTTGGGGAGAGCACCCATGAAAGAATAAACAAATCATCCTGCAAGGCAAATGCAACCAAAAGGGTGTCATGGGAAGGGCGCAGAACACACCTTGGGCTGTATTTACAATATTATTTTTGATTTGTAACTTTTTCCTGTGCAATAGTAACTCAGTGTGTAGAAGGGTGGTGCAATCTACCCCACATTGCAATCTAACCTTGATATCTGATTAAGGATAAAAATCAGCAGAGCAGAGCTGGGAAAAACTGCCGGTGGGTTTCACTTTCCAAAGGCAGGGTTAGCATGAGCTCAGGTCCCACCTGACTAAAACTGTAGGAGTTCAGCACCAGCTGGGTTGATGGATCTTCATCTGAACTGTTACAGGTGGGGGGAAGGGATTGGCCTGATTAAAGCTCAGGCCACCCTCTTTTCTGTCATCAAACCCTAAACTGTGCCTATGCAATCTGCAACACACTCTGGGAAGCGGTAGGAAATTAGAGCTGTCTTCAGAAGATGGGTAGAAATGTGACCTGTTCTCAGCAATGCACATACCACCCTGTTCTTTGAGTCCGTGGACAGATCGTGCAGAGCTTTCCTTTCCAAAAAAAAACCAACCCAACAACTCTCTGACTTTGGCATAATTGCTTTCCTTATTTTGGTAAATGTTCCTATCGTCCCCCGGGAGACTGCAGTTGTGCCAGTGAAGACAAAACTGGAATACAACCCCTTTTCCACATGGAGAGGCAGCGGTGCAGAACTTGGCTCTTTCTGCTCTATATGGGCTTGAAAGAGTCACTGCTCCAGGCACGTCCTGCTGTACCCTTCTCACAGCCACGCTCCTGCTGCGTCCTTGCTGGTACGACAACAGGGTGAAGGCAGGTTTCAGGATTCATTCACACACTCCCTCATTTCTAAGAGCCATCATGTCAAACATTTGTGAAAGTAGTGTTGAAATAAAAAAAAGTGAGCTGTGGCTGGGATTTTCCCATTTGTGGTTTGATAAGGAGAGAAGAAAAACAGACGCTTTCCAGCCACAGCAGATTTGTTCTTTTGTTCTTTTGTTTACTATATCAGCTCCTGATTCCTTTCTCCTCCCAACTGATGCTGCCCCTTCATTGCTATGGTCCAGGGTCCTTCACTGAGCCACAGTGTAAGAGGAGAGAGGAGAAAAGAGGAGAAAACGCCTAGCTTGACTGTAGCTCACAGAAAGGGGAAAATCACCATTTGGTCTGCGTTGGCAGCAAGTGCTATATAAGCCTTCTCCCCAAAACCTGGCTGTACAAGGTGCTTGGGAGTGGACCACAAAAGCAGCCATGGCCTGGGAGGGGAGAGGGGCTGCCTGAGCCCAGGGGAAAGCAGAGGCATCAGTCTGATGTCCTGGCTTCTACAAGGAAAATGCTTCACACCTCGAGGAACAAACCCAGTCCCGAGAGGCCTGGATTTACCCAGGGTCTGCTGCTCTGCGGGACCTCCCCGGTCCTGCTTTCCCTCCAGTGAATGCAAAACACTTCAGCAGAACTAAGGGAAGCAACCTGATGTACAGGAGGGAAAAGCTTATACACAGGCTAGTCCTACAAAACCCTTGTAAGTCCATCCCCTCTCCCACGCCCTGATCTTTGTGTAAACGTCCCCTTGTCTTTGAAGGAGAGTGCATTCACTTAGTCAGGTATGGTGTGGGAGAAACACATCACCTTGCAAACAGCTCCAGGTGTGCCCAAGCCATCTGCCATCTACTCCGCTTGCCCCAGGGCAACCGCTGTGGTACAAAACCCACGTTGTACTGTACACTGTGGTACCAAAAAACGTGGTACTCTAATRCATTGTGGTATAAGATAAGATATGTACCAAACTGAGGGGCAGACCATAGCAAAGGCTCTGAGTCTGCAAAGCAGAGCTGGGTGATAGAGAGGGAATCAGTCTCTTCAGGGAGAGAAGCCATTCATGTAAGGGACCTTCATTTGTAAACATCCCATATGCAGGCCTTTTCTGTTAATATTCATTGTGGAGACTGGCTTTGGGAGCTACCTCTATGTTACCCTTTACACACTGGTGGAGGAAGCTGTGAAACTGCTCTGGCTGGTAGGTGTGAGGGCAGCTCACACTGTGCTGGTCCTCCTGTCTTCACCCACCTGGCACAGCAGCTCTTCTGACCTCGGGACCCTGCACGCAGCTCTGCAGTGCTTGACAGGAGCCAGCACATGCTCACTTACTGCTTTTCACAAATACAGCCAAGCTTTGTTCTGTGCGACCGTACAATTACTCCACCAAACCATAGCTTTTTAGGATGTCTGCTATTCAGATGGGGCATGTTTGTTCATAATGAAATAAACTGCTTTAAAGTCATTTTGGCACAAATTAAGTGTTTGTGATACACACCATACAAGAGCTATAAAAAATGCATGCTATCCCGAGGGTAAAAAAAAACCCCAAATTGTTTTCCATATGGGCAGGCAGGCCTATACATATAGCTTCCACATACAATAGCCATATATCCCCATAACTGTTAATAGATGGGAACTAATTAGATAGAGATACAGCAGTATGTGCCAACAGACAGTCTGGTGATGTGCTATCAATACACCACCCATTACTGTATCTTTTCCTCCTGGGAAATTCAAAGCATTATGCCCTGTGTACAGCTGTGCCCTATTTGTAATCTAAGCTTCTGGCCCGGCTAATCACCACCCATTAAACTCCCATTTTCTTCACAAGTCGCACATTTTCCAGATCAAACCCTGTGTCTTAATCATGCAACAGACTGAGCTCAGAAATATGTCTGCGTACAGTGCTGGAAGTAAGGGCAACGCAGAACTGAATTGCATAGGTCCCCTAAGCCTCCGAGATACTTAACAGACAGATATGTTTAGATACACATTTAAAAGGCATTCTGAAAAATAGATGCCCCTTGTCCCAGAAATCCTGCTGGGACTATCTGCAGGGGTGCTGCAGCTGCCAGTGAGCCTCGGAAGAAATTCTCAGGAGAACACGATGCAGGATAACAATATTTCTGCAAAAACATGCATCGACCCATGGAATTTAGTAGGGAAATGACAGATGTCACGGGACTGCTAATTAACAAAAAATCAGTTACAGCACTGAGGAAAAGATCAGTGTTAAATGCACAGGCCTGCAGGGTAATTGATTTAGATTCCTGTAAGTTTCAGCCCTAAACAAGTCTACAGACCAGTGTCTCTACAGGAGCATGGAAATGACGGGCCTCAGGAGGACTTGAAAGGTCATCTACACCATCTTCCCCTGCAAATGCAGGGCAGCTCTCCTTTTGCCCTTCTGGACACATCTCTGTCTAACTCAAAGTGAATTTTGCACCTTGGATTTCTGCCAGAGTCAAGCTGGGACCGCCTGTCTCTTTCGCATGACAACCCGGGGTCAATACTACATGGGCCAGGACTGATGGGGTTTAGCAAAGAAGGGCTTTCAGGGTGAATTCAGCAGCGGATGTAGCCATAATGTGCATCTGCAAAGAGCTGTGCTACAACACAGCCTCGTCCCCTGCACACATGAAACGGAGCACCCGCTGGGGGAAGCACAGAGAGACCACAGTTTTACAAGCATGCTTTCCACCTAAATCCACTGCTGAAATATTCCCAACCCTTGGACTCTCAGCCTTAGGCCCTCTTTTTCACTAGATCAAAAGATTGGTACCCAGAATACCAGGTTGTAATTTGCCTCTGTCGGTGAATCAGTAGAACTAATATCATGCATTTAACATCAAATGTTGATGAATTTTCATAATGGCCTGGCAGAGTGAGTACTATTGTCCTTATGTTCCTGATGTGCCTAGGCTGGCGGGAGTCAGCAACAGGCCCTGAAGAGGTACAGGGAGAGCAGAGGTAGATTTTCCCTGGATTTTTTGATCTCTTCAGTTGAATTAAACTTTAGTACTTGGACACATAATTCTTACTAAGACATATTTTAAGCAAGACTTTTTATTACATATTGTCGTACATTACTGAATTATTATATAACACCACTTCTTCTATAGAAGTCCAATGTTTACATTCTCAAGAACTAGTTGGCACCAGCAAAGCGTGTGTCTACATCTGCTTGCAGACAGTAAACTGTTGCCATTAGTTTTTCAAAAAAATATACAAAAACATTTCTCTGAATCTTGGCTATTCCACTCCCCCATCTTTTTAACTATTCTTAGTGTAACTTGATCTGGTGGTGCGTCTTTAAACTGCAAAATCTAAGGTCTCTGAGCAGTCAAAGGACAGACTGTACCCACTGCCCTTTAACGGTAAGGAGAAGCTGCCCACACTGCCCATCTCACCTCACGCTGGTGATGCTAGATGGAACCTTTACCTGGCAAGTGTCTCATCTTTTCCATCCATAACAGCTACAAGGGCTTTTTTTTTTTTTTTTTTTCTTTAAGGAAAAAAAAAGTAGCTCCTCTAAAAGGAAAGAGGAAGCCAGAAATTTCGTAGCGTCTCAGTCCTGCCCCATGATGCTTCTTCCTGTCTGAATTTCCACCTGCCCCTTCTGCATATATAAGGCAGCACATGTGGGGTAGAACTGTTTAGTCGCCTGCCTCCGTCCAAAGGATTAGTAGCAGTGGGGAGTGATGCTGTTTCTCCTTTCCTCTGCAGTTCACGGGAGGTGAAGGAGCTCTGGCTGGACTCAGTCCTTGGGTAAGTACTCCCTGGGATTAAACCTGTGGCGTTGCAATTGAAGTCAGTGGAGTGCTCCAGACGCAGCTGTACAGAGATGTACAAAAATACAGAGGGGGGAGAGGTGCGCCCACTGCTAAGTGTAGCTTGTGGGCAGAGCCGACTGAGTTGCTTAGCCTTGTGTTTGCAGATTAACAACAATCTCATGTAGCTGTCACCACTTGCTCATTTTTTACATGGATTAAAAATGGAAAGCTGCTTTTTTTCTGTTTTAATCACGAGGCAGATAGAGCAGCAGGGCTGAATGCCTTCCAGAGAAGGGCTTTATGATTGTCTTGTGTGGGATATCTTGCTGGTTCAGGATCATACTTAAATGCTAGACTGGCTTGCAGGGGAGAAAGACAAGAAGGGTGCCATTTTACAAAGCTCTTTCTTTGTCCATTCCCTGTTCAATAAACAGGCAAACAAAAGGACCGAAGGAAGCCAAAGTGTCCAGAGCTCCCCCRATCAAACTCCTAATGAAAGTGTTAAGCAGCTGTAATACTGTGAGTGTCTTTATTGTTTCAGCTCTGTCAACAGAGTGATTTTGAAAAGCTCTGATTTCTAAACCATAGCATTCAATTACTCACATAGTGTCTTTGTTTTCTTGCCCAGTCAAAGACACTAAATGCTGGGAACATGGAGAGTCTGATTGAGTGCCAGTCGGAGGTAAGCAGCTACATTTCCCCCGATCCTTGTTGGGTACTGATGTGAGATATCTTAGCAAAGTGGGGGTGGCCCCTGTAGGAGCTGCCCGCTGCCTACCATTACCCACGAGCAGGCAGAGCCCTTTGAAGGCAACTCCGTGCAGCACCGTGCAGAAGGAGCTGGGCATCACTGTGAGCAGCCAGTGCGTTCCCCAGGCTGCTGGCAGGCTCCGAAGCCATCAAGGCTCCCTGGAGAAGTTTGGGAGGAAATCTCCAGTGCCAGGGGAGGACACAGAAGGGCAGGCTGTGTCCGGCTGTGGCTTCTCTGGATCAAAAGAGCAGCCTGAAAGAGCAGGAGGTTGTGACCTGCCGGGCAGGTCTGGGGTGGCTGGCTGCAGGGTTTACCACAAACCCCTCTATTGGGCAGTGAGGCAGTGTCACTCCTGGAGTGAGGCACCTCTTAGCAGGTGTTAGGTTTTCTCTCGTTATTCCCCGGAGCCTCCCCAGATTTCTGAGGAACTGCAGCAACTTGCTGGTGGCCCTCGCTGCTGGTGGCAGCTCTGTAACTCCAACACACTTCTTGCAGGCTGATGCCAAGAAATGTCCCCCACTGGCCCCAGCAGATACTGAAGACGGACTTTGCCACTCGACTGGTGAGTTTTAAAAACAAACTGAGGAACTGCCTTCTTATATAATGCTTGCAAGCTGGCGCTTCTGCAGAACCACCCGAAACTGCCCGCTTCACCTCCCTGAGAGCAATCCACAGCCCTCAGCCCCATCCAGGAGATGGCTTAACCCCTGGAGTGCCACTCACTTGCAAATGGCCTCTTTCCCTTATGCTCAGTGGCAGAGGTGACAGTGCTGAGTGCCACAGGTCTTGTATCCCTGTTCCCTGGTCCTCAGAGCTACGTTTCATTGTGTTCCCTGGCAGCGATGGGAAATAAACGTGCTCCTCTCACTCGAGCATCACCACTGAGGTGTGGCATTGCAAGCAAATACAGCTACCAGCGGTTGCACGCCAGAGCAAATAAACCCTCTTGGCAGCAGCAACAGCACTTGTTTTCTCTCGGCATGCAAAACCTCAGCACCTGTAAACCACCCAGAGGAGACCATTAGCAGGGCAGGGTCAGATTTGGAGCAGGCTGTCATATCAGGCCATTTTTCAGGAGTATCAGAAGCAAACATTTTATATGACACTATAATGTTAGGTGACTTTCTCATAGCTTTTAACCTCTCCCTACCAAGGCCTTGTGCTAAGCCACAAATACAGGTTCTGAGAACTTCTCATCTGTGTAAGACAACTTCATTTTGCAGCAGAAGGCAAGTCCTTTATAGGAAATTTGCAGAAGGCAACTCCTTTAGAAAGCTTTCTAGCAAAAGGATCCTTCTCTCACTGTTTCTGAAAGGGAAAAAAAGCCACACCTCATCCCAATACAACCATCATCTCCAAATTCCTAGCATGCCCTCCTCTTTAAGATGCAGGTGCAAAACCCATGCTAAGAGATTTCTGACCCTGAAGCCAATGAGGTCCTACTGTGATGCTCCCATCCTCTGGAGCAAGTACCACCTTCCACTGGCTGGCTGGCAGGGGACAAAGCACTAGCTCTAGCAGGACCACTATCGTTAGAGCTGGCTCCAAAGCTGGCAGAGCTGGAGCCGTGTGTTTTCATTTCAGCCTGTGAAAGAGTCTGAAAAGCAGGAGCCCTTAGTTCCACTCTTGCCCTAAGGCTGGGGCACAATCAGACCGCATAGTGAAAATTGTTGTCATTGCCAGCTGCCTAAGTGACATATTTGCCTTAGATAGTTATCACAGAAACCGCTGCAATATCAAAAATCTCTATAAATGCTGTTATTTCTGTGCTTTATATGTTCCCACTCTCTAAGAAGAAACAGTGACTAGAATGTAAAAAAAAAAACCCCAAAAACAGGAAAGGTGGTGTCCTTAGAGGGATGGTCACAGTTTTACAGTTTAGGCGGTTGTTTCCTTAGTAACCACTTAGTTGTCTTTCAGTTTCTCCCTGTTTAGTTTGTTTCAACATACATCTCTGCACCGCAGAATGGCCGCATAGCGCGCTCTGTTTTTTTTAAAAATTGATTTTTTGCTTTCCTCTTGCTTGCAGCAGATGGAACAAAGAAAAGAAAGAAGGTGGTATCACAGTCATTTACTCTGAGGCGAAGCTCTACCAATGGGAATTCCCCAGGGCAGCTGGACTCGGGTGCCAAAATCACTCTGTTTGGCCAGCCTCTGGCAATTATCTGTGGGGAAGATGACACACTGCCCCAACCGGTCCAGGTAAGCAAGCCTGGAGATACAGTTATCATACCTCTGGCTTCCAGTGTGAGGCAGGATCCCCAGTACTTGTGCTGCAGCACCCAGGAGATGAGTGATTTTGGTATTTCCCCTCCACACACACTTCTGATAAGCCCAGGGCCCATCCCAGATGTAGAAAGGGTCAGGTCTGCAGGTTTTGTCCAGCCCACCCAACTTTCACTGGAAGTAACTTTGAGTGGAGACAAATCAGGACCAGGAATAGGAGAAGATCTGCTCCTTAGTATAAACATCTGTGATTCTACAGAAGTCATTTAAATGAATCTTTCAGCAGCATAAACTTCCAAGGATTTCTGTATTTCCCTGAAAAAAGTGTTCAGCTATGGACTGCCACCGACAAATACCTAAACACTATCTTCTGCATAAAAACAGTCTTGTGACAGTTCGCCCACTGAGTTGGCTTTTCCAATAGACAGGCTTTTGTCTCTTCTAAGCAATATTTGCCTGGCTTGGGGGGGAGGGGATTTGAACCAAGACTTAAGCCATCCCTTGTTTCCTTCTGGAAGGAAGCAGGGATGACTCCACTGAAGTTAGTGGAATTCACCAGTCCAAAAAGAGGGTGGGTTGGGGGAAAATCAGGTTATTGCCCATGTAATCTACTTGGAGCAAGAACTAGGTACTGACGTAATTAGACGACAGTGTACCTCCGGACAATTTATCTTTTGTTTCTAAATAAATGTTCACTTGATAGAGGACCTTCCTTCACCCAAGTAACTGTTCTCCCATTCCTGTTTTTTTTCCCTGCAGGATCTCCTAGCTATATTGTATATGAAAGGACCTTCCACTGAAGGGATATTCAGAAAAGCTGCTAATGAGAAAGCACGAAAGGAGTTGAAGGAGGATCTAAACAAAGGCGGGAATGTTGATTTGAAAAGCAAATCTGTGCACCTGCTGGCAGTGGTCTTCAAGGTGAGCTCCTCTGACTTGCAGCAGCGGGAGGGCATTGCTAATCTGCATGGGACCACTTCAGTGCCAGAGCTGACCTAGGAGGGACTCCAAGCTAAAGCCAGAGCAAAGCCAGGCTAAATGTTTCAGGCTTAGGAAAGTTTGGCATTTTCCTTTTCCACCTGATTTTCAGTCCCACTTGTACTGCTGATTTCCTGCATGACCACAGGAAACTCACTTTGTCCTCCTCCTCAGCATCCTCCCCAGGGAGGAATACTGAGATCTATGGGTGAATGAAAAGCAGCTAAGAGCTGGGTCCCGTTGCTACACAAAAGCAAGTGTACTTGGCATGTTCTTGTGGACCCCACTGCTCTGCCAGTGCTGATGGTCAGGTAGCTCAAGCCAGCCTGCCTCCTAGTGAGCCCACGTCACGGTGATGCTCCCTCTGTGCTCAGGGATAGTGTCCAAAGCCTCATCTAAATCTCTTCGCCTTGCAGGACTTCCTCCGAAATATCCCCTCCAAACTCCTGTCGGCCGACCTCTATCAGAARTGGATGCAAGCTCTGGAGAAGCCAGGCAAGCAGGAAAAAATTGAAGAATTGAAAGAGTAAGTTTTGCAACCAGGAAGTTTTGCAATCAGCCCCAATGTGATGGGTTGGCTGGTAGAGGCCAGTGACRTCTCCTGAAATTGAAAGTCTYACTTAGAAGCCTGTCATTTATATCAGCTTGCTATTGCTCCATGGGGTTTGGTTTAGAGGGCTCTAGCAGCAGCACTTCCTGCAGGTATCTGAGATTGCCCTACAAAACGACAAGCAYAGGAAAAGGAGAGAGGCTGCAGTGTCTCAGCTAACGCAGTCACTGTGCGGTGGGACAGGCACTGACAGGGAGCCTTCACATCAGCTGGTGGTGAAGTCGGGCACGTGGAGACCACCACCGTGTTTTGCTCTTTAGAAAGAGCAGATGCGGAGGCTGACTGGGAGTGCTTGGAAAGATGCACAGCACAACCGCAGGCTTTCACGTGCCTTCGGAAAACCTCCAGTGACATCTCCTGACACCATCTCATCTACTCAAGGACATGGACTGCTGTAATGCTTGACTTTCACTCAAGATCCTGTCATTCAAGATCTTATAATTAACCACATGCTCAGCTGCCGTTGGGGATTTCTGAATGATACTTCTGCTAAGCAGGGAAAAAAGCACAGGCATKCCTCTCTCTGGAGGAAGCGTCGTCTGTCTGAGTTTAATTGAGACTTGCTYAAATARAGAAGTAGCGGCTGCTGCACCATGAATTAATGTCACATTTTGTTTGTGTTCATGCAGGGTGGCTGACAAACTGCCTAGACCAAACCTCGTCTTGCTCAAGCACTTGCTGTCTCTGCTCCACCACATCAGCCAAAACGCCGAGACCAACAGGATGGACTCCAGCAATCTGGCCATCTGCGTTGGCCCAAATATGCTGAGCCCAGAGACGGACAACACGCTCCCGCTGGAAGTGCAGAAGGAGATGAACGACAAGGTGTGTTGAACTCAGCAAGYAGCTACCCGCTTYGGGGCAGCTCAGCCATCCATAGGGATCCCACTGCCATTGCAAAAGCTGAACAAACCAGCACCCCTGGACATTGGGGGTGCCCCTCAGCTCAGGTGCCTGCAATGTGATGGGCAAGGCTGCCCCTCATCTCKCCTCCTCTGAGCAAAAGTAGCAGTTGCCCTGCAGTCCCCTACGTCGTATCGCAGCTCCTGAATACTTTGCCCGCAGAGAGCGAGGGGCACCCGGTGGGCATTGCCACCCACGGGCCCTCTGGACAGTGAGGCTGAAGCTGTGGCTGATGGCGTTTTGTTTGTACAGGGGCAGATCAATCAGTCTGCAGCATCAGGCCTCATCCTCCAGAGTGAACTCACCCTCTGACTTTAAGCTAGGATTTTTTGCCAAGAAAGGTTGGACCAGATGATCCTTGAGGTCCCTTCCGACCTGGTATTCTATGATTCTGTGATTCTATGATTTTGGCAGAAGCCACCCTGCTCTGTGCTGCCCTTCATACAAAGACAGCAGGCAGGAGCAGGAAAGACTGTTTAATAAGTTTTCAGCCCTTTTGACTGAAATAAACTATTTTCTGTGTGCAGGTGACAGTGTTGGTGGAGTTCCTTATAAACAACTGCTCAGAAATATTTGGGGACGACGTTGCCTTGTCTGTCTGTGCCTCAGCTGAGGAGTCACCGGAGCACACAGACAGCTCCACAGGTATGAGAACGGCCTGGGGATGTCACAGACTGGAGCTGCTGGGCCAAATTCTTTAATTTGATATGGGAATACATCTATGGAAACAGAGAGTTGCGGAGGGTTCAAGACACTGTTGCAGTGCTCTTCTACAGGAACTCTTTCCATATAGTTCCCTTTCATCCTCAGATGGTCAGTAAAAACTAACAGGTGCTTTCTCCCCACAGAACACCTATGTGCTGCTCATCAGAATGACTCTGCCTATGACAGTCCAGATCCTGAAGCTGAAGGCAGCTCCCGTACCTCTCAGATGGAGCAGCCCAAAGGGAGGAGCACTATTGTGAGCAGAAGATATCCAACATGCATTTCCGCCCCTTCACTGACTAATTTCAGAAATGACATCAGCATGATGGACAGGAGGTACTCAGAGCCAGACCTGTCCTTCCAGAACCGCCTTGAAGGCAGGATAAGGAAACAGAAGCTAAACAAAAGTGAGGACAATTTTGCAGTTCAGCAGAAACAGCTAGGGTTGGAGGCACTGGAGAAACAGCTTGCAATCTTACCTTCACAATTATCAACTGACTCTCTACCCAAAACATCCTCCAGTTGCTCCCTGGAGAGCTCTGATGGCTCAGTCTTCACCAGCTCCCCAGTAGTTTCGCCCTCTAGTCCCAAAAAAACCTTTTTAAATAGGCCCCAGTCCTTTTCCACCAAGGCCACCGAAGACTGCAGTATGCCTAGCAGAGAAATCAAAAAGCATTCCATGTCGTTCTCTTTTGCAAACCGCAGGAAAACACTAATAAAAACCCAGAGCTGGGGGCCTGGAAAAAACATGGGTTTTCAGAGAGACAGTTTCACAAAGAAAGAAGATCAGTTCTCCTGCAGAGTTGTCCAGGAGAACAGCGCTGATGATGACAAACCATTGCCTGTGGCGTATCAGCAAAGGCCACGTTTCAGGTCAGCTGATGAAGTGTTCAGAGAGGTAGACCAGAGGAATCCTGGAAGACCACCCTCTTATGAAGAGGCTACTAAAAACTGCCTGGCCACTAAAGTTCCCTCCCACAATCTCACGGTTCAAACTATGAGATTAAAGGTGTCAAACCAGGACGCTTTGCCACCTCATCCATGCAGCAGTTGTGCACAGGATGCAGCATATACGGCTCTAAGGAATCTACCCAGTGGCAGAGTTTCTGCAGTGAAGGATTCTGACGTGGAAACTGAAACCCTCAGCGTCACTGTGGGAATAAACTCCCGTGTGAGTTTACCCGTCACCCCGGGAGTCTACCGATTGAGAGCCATGTCTGAATCCTGTCAAAAGAACAAACTTGAGTATGTGGCTCGGAGGTGCAGCCAGCCAGTTTTTGAGGTAGACCAGATCCAGTATGCTAAGGAATCCTATGTTTAAAAAGCCTATCCCTCCTTTTCGCACTGTACAAAGTAAATATTGTAAAAATAGACATCTTGCTCATCCTTTGTAAGATTTTACTTTCAAGAGACCAAGAATAAGCTAGCTCTGCATGAACTTTTTTTCCCTTGAGGCTCTCCTGAAGTGTCTGTCACCTTGACATGTCACATTCTTTCACCACAAGAGGTGGTGGTGGGGAAGATCTGTGTATTATTATGTAAAAATGTAAGTGAATATGCTGCACATAACCTGTTGTGTGGGAAAACTAGTTAGTAGTTGATAAACAGTGTTGTATTTGTATCCCTGAAAGGACAATTAAAAGGTTGGCAGGTCCAAAACCTGTCCCACCTTCCTTTTCTTTTCCATATGGTCACAGACTCCATGCCATTTGTCACATGTGTGTGCCAGGCTGATGCAATGCTTTGCTGATTTTCTGCATTAAGAAGTGGGCTGGCAGTTACCCCAACTGAGGAAGAGCTGTTCTGTCATCAAGGCCACTTCAGCTCTCTTCCATAAACCCCCTGTACCTGCTGCCATTCCCTCTTCCTGCTTGCTGGTGATGAGAATGATCTGACTGCTAACCAGCATCAGTGTTGTATACTGAGCCCAGGTTTAGAGCCACCAAAGCCCTACAAGGTTATTATGGGAATGTATCAAGTAAACCTCATGTGGCCTGAGGTGCTTTTAGTCTAAATAAACTAGACAGGCTAAGCAGAAAGAAAGAGTATCTTCAGGTTTGCTTTTATGAGGGGAAAAAACCCCAAACAACAAAAACTCCTGTAAGAAAACATTCTGGATTCCAGCTTTAAATAGTTAAAGCTGCAGCTCATTAAAAAAAAAAAAAAAGAAAAGACATAAAGAAAAAAAAGAAAATACCAGGCGGTGTCCTTATAACCTTGTAAAAATGACTGGAAGTGCAATGTGTTTTTACATGTAGGAACTTGTTTTGGTTAGCACTTGCCTCCCCTTTAATGGCTCAACATAGCCTTGAACCAGGAGCAGGGAGACTTCTGTTTTTCTCCTGTGTAACTTCACTACAATAAAACATTTTTCTGCATGAATGCTAAACTGTCCATTGTCTGTCTTTAAAACATTCAGGCCCTACATGTACTGTACCTACTTTTATACTATTCTACAGGTACTGCAGGTCTGCTTGAGTGACATGGCATATCTAAGTAGCGGGAAGGAAAGTAACTGACCAGCACTATCACTACTATTGTTGTTGTAAAAGGCTGCAGGCTAGATTTTGGGAACAAATCCCTCTCTGTCAGGGAAACAAGTTACACTGCCATGTAACAGCAGTTATCAGTGAGGTGGAGAGGGAACTGCAAAGAGGTGATGCTGCTTCAAAAGTGGAGCAGATTAGAAAATAGCATACCAGCATCTCAGGTATGATGTTTTCCAGGTGTAGCTGTTCACAGGACACAGAAAAAGGGGAAGGAGAGTATCTGGCCTGACAGGAGAAATGATGTGAGAAGGACCATACTGGTAGGCTGCAACTAGAGAAAATGCCACCTCACTCAGCCCCTGAAGCAGTGGCACTCTGCTTCCAAGCAAGCTGAATGAGAGGGCTCTGCTGCAAGCTGCAAAAGGCATTTGCCATTTTCTGGAATCTGCAACTCCTGAGTCACAGAATCACAGAATAGGTGAGGCTTGAGATCCTCCTGTCCAACCCCCCTGCTCAAGCAGGGTCAGCTAGAGCAGGTTGCCGAGGACCATGTCTAGATGGCTTTCGAATACTTCCACAGATGGAGACTCTGCAACATCTTTGGGCAAGCTGTTCCCGTGTTTGATCACCCTCACAGTGAAAAAGTGCCTCCTTGCATTCAGATGGAATTCCATGTGTTTTAATTTGTGCCCGTGGCCTCTTGTCCTGTGTCGAGTGGGAATGACAGCTTTCTTTCGTAAAAAACACAAGCGTCTTGCCCTCATGGCAGAACGAGTGTGAAGAGATAATCCACGTGCAGTGGAAAGGCTTAGAAGCCACAGAACAGAAAACACGAACTTCAAAATGTACTCAAACAACATCACAGCTACTTCTTTGGTAAGTGACTCATTCTTTTTGACTGTGATAAGACTAAGGATCCCAAGAAGAGGAACTGCTCGTTTCCTGTCCTGTAACCACACCAGAAAACCCACGGAGAATAAGCACGGTCACTTCACCAGAGATGAGGAGAGTCTCTCTTTAGGTCCAAGGTGATGACAATCACACTCAGAAAGCTTACCTAGGTTCTAAATATTCAATACAGATGAGTCTAAACCTTCCAGCTCTTGGATAAGAAAGTCCATTCTTTTAAGGCACTTCAACAGAGGGAGAAAAAGGAAGATGAGCATAACAGAGAGGAGCTCTACGCATTGCTAACAAACAAGGGGTAAGGTGAAAGAGTGGCCCAGACCCCCTCACCTTGCTCTTGCATTTCTTCAAATCCAGGAAACACCATGATTAAACAAAACATGAATGTAAATGGACCCCAAAAGAGATTTACTCCCTCGTGACAGATAACTTCTGTCTTCCTCCATCTCTTAAGACTTGCCTGTTCAGTCAGGATTATTTTCATGTCACGTCCCTTCACACAAGGGATTTCTCTTCTATACAAGCACTTAGGAGGCCTCAAAAGACTAGAATGACACAGAAAGCAGAGGGCTTTGCTTTAGCACTTACTCATCTGCCTTCAGAAAACAGCTTTATCATGCTACCAGCCCACCATACCACATTCAAGTATCCAGCCCAACTATCCTGACCTCCAAGAGTAAGGCCCTTTAACTGCTATATCCAACAAGTGAATTATCTAAGTGCCTTTGTCAAAGCTGTCTTTGACTCCTTAGCCAGAAAGATCAAATACCCATTTACAGCTGGGTCAGCTGGAGCTGACTTATTTGGCACAAGAGCTGAATGATGACAGCAAGCCTCCTATTCTCCACAGGTTACTCCATCATCAGTATTGCATCACTTGCTTCACATATCCAATTTTCTAATTAAATTTCATGAAAACACTCTAAGCATGCATATAACACTGAAAGAGGGAAAAAAGCAGTATTAAAGCAGAAGATCCAAGTCATTGCTGTGTAAGGCAATGCTGGAATTAAGGCTATTGGTGCAGCCTGAATTCAGCTCCTTGTGTTTGCATCCTGCTGCTGTTTTCAATCACATGATGCACTCTGTTCTTCCCCACAGGATGCACCTGCTCTGGGGAGGAACCGAGGTCGTGCAGCAAAAGAGAAAGTTTTAATTCCAGCATTCCCCAGCACGCCTTGCCTAGTGGGGCACCCGGGCTTTGGACGTATGGCTATGTCTGAATTTCTAGGATTTGAAAGAGCCAACAGAAGAACAAGGGAGTTCCTCATGGAGCAACACGCTCCTCTCTTTCCTTCCCCATGTTGTGCTCTGGGTAGTTGCAAACTCTTGTTCTTTGCCACTTGAATTAGGACAGCAACTTACAGCAAAAGCACATTGTCATCAACTCTGTGGCCAAGCATTAGTGAAGGCTGAGAGAAATACCATGCCTGCAGGTTTCACAAACATTCGGACTGGCACTCAGGTGCAGACTGCAGACATAGACACTTTTAGTTATCTGTATGCAAGCATTTATGTGAGCCTGCGTCTCATCTTCTGCACAGTCTGCATTTGAGTATCTCTCTGGACTCCTGGGACTGAGTGGAGCGCAGGTGGAACACAGCTGCCTGAAAGTAGGTGTCTACAGTCATTTGGGTATCTTAGGGCACCTCAAGGAATATTCTAAGGCATCAAAAGTGGATGCAGGTCCAGATGTTTAAGCAGCTGAATCCTTCCTAAAATCTTCTCTGACTGTGATGGGAGCTTAGATTCCCACCTCACACGTAGATGCCACATTTAGATATCTTGAATGTAGGTCTCTATAATCTAGGGCTGACACTTACTTTTACTGATAGCAGAGAAACAGTAAAACTTGGGATTTTAGGCTCCATCTAAGCCTTCAAAGGAAGCATTCTTGAGCAAGTATAGGCCCTCCTGCTTGCCCCCCTCCAGAGCTTGGGTCCTTTTGACTCAGACCTTCCTCTTCTCCGCTCCTGACTCCTCATCTCTGCCTCATTTTCATTGCTTCCCCATTCCCAGCCTGCATTCCTCACCTCATCCCGTTACTTATCTTTTAATTGAACCAAACCCAATCTAGCCCTGTGGACTTGCTGTCAAAGTCCCAATTTCATTTCTGTCCTCTCCATCCCCAGACCCACTTCTCTCAGTCAGCCAGTTTCAGTTTTCCTTTTCCACTTCTTCCACATTTTTCCCTCATATCTGCACTGGTTCTTATTGCAACAAGCCCCACCAACACTCATCTAGTCTCAGTCCCACCTCACCCCCCTGCCCTTGTTTTAGTCTCTGCATAGGCAGAGAATCAGAATAGGAGAAGGAAACATCTCTGCAAGCTACAGGAGAAAACATACAATTCATAAAGTCCAGTGATCACCTCAATTCACAGCTGTTACTATGGAAAGCCTCTAGGATGAAACTCCCATGGACGGAGGTCCTTGACTTTATGGGACTTGAGCAAGGGGTCTGCACATCTCTTGCTGTGGGCAAGTATGGGCTGTCAGCTACTTTGGAAGGAGATTTGGAGCTCGATTAAAGTAAAATAACAAGTCAAAATAAGCCACCTTTCCCCACGCCTCACCAAAGCAATTCGCAAGCTATGATGTTAGGGATATTTTTGGTAATTTGCTTACATTCCTTGAGAAAAGGCATTGTCAGTACATTGATTTTTGCTGCCTCTACAAGCAAGGTCGGGGAATAAGCTTTCTCACCTGTCTGACCTCCCCTCAAAGCTGTTATCTGAAGGGCATCTCTTTCTGGGAACTGCAAAAACTAAAGAGATCATGAATGCTTCACACCTCAGGAAGAACAACTGCTGGCCACTTAACAATGATGCACAAGAGAATTGTTACTATCATGGACACCTTCTATAATATCTGCCGCAACATAGCCCAAGAAAGCCCTTCACTGGATGTAGTCACAGAACAGAACATAAACGCTTGTCTACATAAGATCTTTCTTCTATATTTTCCTCTCATGATTGCTACCTGTATACCCCAGGCACAAGATGCAACATTGAGATTGCTGGTACAAATGGCAAACATATTAATGGAAGGAATTCCATCAACTTTATACTAACTAGTAGCTTGGAGGATTACTGTCCACACTTTGTATTTGGCATTTACTTCTTTACAACACAGACACTTGGCTTTCTTTTTTCAGGTGCACTTGGCTCTTCAGAGTTTGTTACACTGTATCTAGTTTAATGAAACAGGATTTGCAATCTTCTTCTTTGGACATTATGTAAATGTAGGACAAGACTGCATGCCCTGCATTGACAAACATCACTTGGAGCTCAACAGCTAGTATTAGGGATGGTAGGGCATCCTGTTTGTCACCCAGAACTCTGTTTCTGTTGGGACTGAACCACTTTGTAGGATGTGACTGTGCTCCACAATTCTGACACCTAAAATAAAGCCAAGAACTCAGGAAATTTTTTGTAATGGGATTGTATCTCTTCAGCCTTTTGCTTAGAAATAGATGTCTATATTTTCTGTAGCACTAAAGCCAAAATGGATGGCTTTGGGATTCCTGCTTGGACTATGTATACTTTAATGTTAAAAAGCTAATACTAATGTTAAAAGCTAATGATAAAATTACTGCCTCATAACTCAGTTACATATTGTAGGGAGTTCCACACAGACCATTTTTTACCATAATGTTCCCTCTTGTAATACTGCTATCAAATGTCTCCAACTACAACAGGAAGAAGTATCACAGCAGACAAAAATCCCGTCTGTGTTATTTTTAGTCTGGGAATGGGAGTTCTTATTTCTCTACTGCCTGTTCTGGTTTTGGTGCTGGTTCATCACAGGAGAGCAGGTGGTTTGCTGCAGCACCACACCAGCACTGCTTATTCCTGGGCTAACTCACCCATACACTGCAAGTGACAATTTCATCTTCCCGTCTGTCGTGGTTTAACCCCAGCTGAAACCGGGACACCGTCGCACCTAGGCAGGTCTCTTGACCCAGAGAACAAAATTTTTGCCATAGTGAGGCCAAGAGACTACAGCACTTGGCTATCACAGGAGTGAGCTTTGAACAAATATAGGTAGGCAGCCCAGGATCCTGAATGATAGCCTATAGTAGATAAAAGAGTTCTCAAGTTAAGGAGCCACTGATGTCCAGTGCCTCTTTTCCAGGACCGCCAAGCTCAAGGGTTCCCTAGAGGAAGATGGGATTTTGGTTGCCAGGAATTTTATTCTTCTGCCATCTGAATGTGTACAGAGACACTTCTCCCCACAGGATTCCTACAGAGGGAACCTCTTCATAAAAAATGGCCGAGAAAACCCCCCAGTGGCTCACTGCCAAAAACTCCATGACAATAACATTATCTTTCTTCCCTTAAATCCATTAATTTATTCCCTCTCTCAGGAAAAGAAGATGTTTTCAAGTGTCATTCATGCAATCCTACATTTCTGTTCAATGTAAATTGTCTTCAATAACGGGTGCACGAGCCTTTCACCTGCCTACTAAGACATATTCAGGACAGCAGGCCTGCTTCTCCACTGCTCTGCAGACTCAGGGGGCACCAAGAGCTGTGTGGAGCAGGCGTGAAAAGATGTTTTCTTGGTACACATTCCCTCCGAATGGCAGAATATGTCTGTTTCAGATGGAAAGCAGCATAGAAACTCATTCACCAAGTTAACTTGGAAACTCTGCCATGAAGTTAACCAAGTTCACTTTGAAGTTGGCTTAGTTGGCTGTCCAAACAGCAAGCATTTCATGTCCATAACTGATCATGTCCAGCTGCAAAATTCAGGTGATTAAAACATGCTGCTACTCTGCTAGCATTAGGCAGATAGCAGTTACTGTGGCTATCGTGTCTCCACGAGGACAATTTCTGACTACAGGAAAAGGAAACCCACCTTGGTTAGGCGCTCTGGTTACATTTTTCTCTGAATTTTGTTAGCAGTCAGTCCTTATCGCATGTGTCATCAGAACAGAGTGAAAACTTCAGAGCAACTTCTGAAGGCTAAAAATTCAGAAGAGGAACCAAATTTTTGAATAAAAAGTCTGACAATAATAAAGAGAAAAATCCATGGGAAAAGGACAGCCACTGTTGGAAAAATGATACAATCCTCACATGGACAGCTGACTCTCATATACATAGCCAACTGCAAGTCTCCGTGAATGCTAGGTGAACAATTGTTTTTTATGTCTCTCTGTTACTCAGAAATGCTAATTATCTGGTCAATTTTTTTCTATAGAATGCATTGCTTTTATTGTTTTAAATCAGTCTTTTCCATTTGCTGTGATAAATATACCGATTTAAATCTCACTTCTGAGCAAAGCCCATTCCAAATTCTTCATGTTCTTCTACAAGGGGAGAGGAAACCACAGATTATTTTCTGTTTCTAGCCTGAGGTGCCAGCACGTAAGTCTGAACAAACGGTTCACAAATCCCAAACAGCGTTTGACTCCGTTGAGCTCTGCTTCCTCTGCTGGGTAACAATATGAAAAGGTTTCTATGAAGGGTTTCACACTTTCTAAACAAAACATGCTCTTTAGCCAACCAGCTATTTACAGAACTGATCCAACGGCTGCTTGAAACTCTTCCTTCCTACCACCCACAAACCTCCCACCAACTTCCTTGACAGATGCTACAGTCCAAATTCAAACCCTGCACCTTCAGTATCACACAGGCCAAGCTGAAAATTATAAAACTGTATTTTTTAAAAATTCTGAGGCCAAACCCAAGCAGATTCCAAGACAGAATATGAGAAAGATGCTCTTATGATAAAGATTAGAGATTTGTGTGCTTTTCCACATGCTTGCTGCACAGTCTTGGGCCATGCAATTCAACCTCATCATATATAGGGGACAGCCCTGCCTACTTCCTCTGTGCACTGAGGAAGAGGTTTTGCACTCACCTTTCCCCCCACTCCTCCAGGTGTGAATTCTATCTCCCCGCATAAAGTTGGACTTCACACAGCAAGGGCAGCTGGACAGCTTTGCCTGCAATTCACCAACCAGTTTACCACCAACTGGTCACGAGGTAAGAAAGTAACCACAGTATCATTCAAGAACTTCGCAGAGCTCTGTACTCCAAGGAGTACATAACATTACATGATACAATATGCAGGTGCACATCCATCCTATGAGCTACAGACAGCAGAAGACATGGCATTTGAGAAGTCTTTGGGTGTGTGAAAGAGCAGAGCAGTCACTAGTTTTCCGTAGGTGATCAGGGAGGATGGTCTTGAGATAAAGACTGGAGACTTGTCATTATGTTATTTAACATCAGGGTCTGCTTTTTCCACATGCCTCCTGCCCAGTGCAGTTCTTGGACTGTGCAGTTTAACCACACTAAAGCACAGATGATACCGCTCTGCCTCCCAGAGATGTGATAAAGGGCAATTTATTTCAAGATTGACAAACACTGAGGCTACAGTGAAGGGGCAACAGAGGCAAATCAGTCTTGTTTCTTACTCTGCAAGTTTAGTGCAGTTGAACAACTGCCCTCAATACAGGGAGATGGAAAATAAGGCAGAGCTGCCTGGGCCAAAAGGAAGACTACTGGGAGACCCCTATTCAAGGAAGGGAGAGGTAAGAAGGGGATGGAGAGGCATTAGCAGCATACAGTCTACTTGAGCTTAAATAGGAAGGTCACCAACAATTGATTTTCCAATTAGCAGTTTAATGAATGGTAGTTTCACCATGGAGAACCAAATCTAACCAAATTCCAGGTAATTACATAGTATTACATCAGGGAAGCATTCCTGTAATTTTAAAAGCAGCCATGGTCCCCTCCAGACAGAAGGCAATGCTCTGGGAAGGCAATAGGACCTTCCATGACCTTCCTTGATAATTAAGCATTGTCTATATCCAAAATGGCTCCGTAAACCTCCTTCCTTTCTTAATTATGCAATGCTGCAGAAGGTTAAGATAGTGGAAACTGGACACAGCTAGTCTGCGCAGCATCATATTATTCAATACACCGTGGCACAGGGTCTCCCAAGCTAGCAACATCCAAGCTAGGGCACCAGTAGAACCCAGTCTCAGCACTGTAGACCCCTTATATTGTATTTCAAGATGTCAGTCAGTAGAATCATAGAATCATAGAATCATAGAATCATTAAGGTTGGAAAAGACCTCTAAGATCATCAAGTCCAACCATCAACCCAACACCACCATGTCCACAGTTACAGAATGCATCCCAGGTGCTGGAGGAAATGGTGGATGCACATCTTTTGTTACTAGATGCAAACACCTTCACACTTGCTTTGCTGTGAATAAACTCATTTCACATCCAGAAAGCCCACTGCCAAGGAGCATTCCATAAGGCATGGTACAATGCCAGGAAATTCTCATGAAAATAAAAAAACATAGTCTGTTTGTGGCTCCAAAGCATTTTAACAGACCCATGGCAAACCCAGGAGACAAAGCCCTTGCTCTGCAGCTTTCAAGTCAGCTGAAGGCACCTCAAAAGACCTTTCTCAGCTGCCATATGGGAGCTGATTCTTTCCTTGCTAGGCAGGCCCACTTCCCAGGCAGTACCTCCTGTGCTGAGATCTGTGCATGTCCCAGACAATCCTCCAAAGAATATGTGAAACAGCCACTGTGACTGTAAGATCCAGAGTGCAGCTATGGGTACTAATGGCAGCCTAGCCATCTGATTACAATCAATGTGGTTTTGGCTCCTGCTGCAGTCAGTCTTGTAATGACATGAAATGTTCCAGAACTCATGGGGTATTTTTAGCAAAAAACAACATAAAAGGGGGCAAGGGAGAAGAGCAGAGATTTTTCCTGCACATGGCTTTGTCACTTACAAAGGTCTGCTAACCCGCAAAGCCAGAGACCTTCGCCTCTCCCACAGAGTACTTGCAACGCTTCTGCACTAAACTGGTAACTTAGGAGTTATCAGTGTTTCACAGAGGTAAGTAGGAGAGTCACTGCCGTTCAATCAGTGCACATATTAGGTGAATGAGAAATTCACCCAACAGGTGAGACACCAGGCTGGGGCCAGCTTAACAGAATGAACCTGCAATGCAATGCCTTCATCTTCACAAGATTTGTGGGCAACGGGTGTGTAACAGGCAGCTCCTCAGGAATCCTTGCTCAGGTGGTTACAGGCTCTCCTCTCACTGCCTCCCTGCCCAGTCCATTCCAGCCAGATTTCTAGGGTTGTTCAGCAAGCACACTCAAAACAATTCCTTACCGGATGTGTACAGACCGATGTTTTTGAAGGCTATACTGCAGCTATTTTTTCATGCAAACAGAAAACACCGTGTCCCTAACAGCTTGGAAATGTCTCCCCAGATTTCAGGTCCCCAGGCCAAAAGCAGAAATAGATATATAGCCCAACTCAAATTTTCAGAAAATACGAGTCAGGTCCCCAAAATCAAAGGGTTGTACTGGTTCTGGTCAAATTTAAGGGCCATAGTGCTCTGGCTTACCTGGACCGAGCTGCTCATTCATCAACTTTGCTTGCCCAGACACAAGCAAATATTGAAGGACTGCTCTCCCCTCCTACCCCAGTGACACTTGCACTGTGCTCCTGCAGCCCCATGTCCTCTTGTCCAACCACCCAGCTGGTAACCGTGTAGTCAACACAACTCCCATTCCTGTATTGACTCTGCCAGCTGCCTGTTAATTAATTACAAAACGATTCCTTCCTCTTTTCCCTTGCCTCCCACACTTGGCCTTGGKTTTTTGGTAAGGTTTTTTTGGTTTGGGGTGGTGTTTTTTACTTCTTTTTCTGAAAGTTTCTCTTGCTATACAGCTTCCCCCATGCCTTGCAGGCCTCCTATGAAGCACTCTCTGCTACTTGCAGTTCTCTTGTCTGTGACTGCCTACACAGGGCTGTCATGGAGCACAGACATCTGCCACAGTAACATAACTGAGCTGAAATAAATAGCATTTCACCCGTGAATTACATTTGAACCAAAGATTTCAGAAACAAAGGGCATGGATTATTTTATATACTCAGTCTTGCCAAAGTAATCAAGCCTTTATATCACTACCTACGTAGGTTAAAAAAAAGAGCTATCACTCTATCAGGAACCCTTAACTGCTTTTATGTTTCTCTTAATGGAAATTTTTCACAGAATCTGAAAACACGTCCTCATGATTTGTCATGGCGGGGAGCGCAGCTCACTATGGACACGGGATGGCGTACTAAGGGCCCACCTCACTTTCCTATCTCCCATTGTACAACACCGTTAGGGTATCCAAATCCCCTACTCGTGTGGAAAAAACAAAACYAGGAGTGCAGCTGTTTGGGCTGCCTTTCAGGACACCGGTACTTAAGCCACCCTCACACTATCCGACCGGTTTTTGCCATCCCCCAGCCAATTTTTGCATCCCCAATGGCACTGCAGGTGGGGTTAAGACACTRTCAGTTTTACTGGAAACCTTCGAGTCCCTGAGCAGCTTGTACAGAGGCGGAAGGCAGACGATGACACCTCGCGGTTAAACTCCCTCATTACCTCGGCCCAGGAGGGGGCCCGCAGCGGTTAAAGTGCTTGTTTTCCGCTAAGCACCTCAGTGCCTGGAAAGCAGGCACGCCCTCCTTAAATCTCCCTCAGACTTTAGCTCTTTCCTGGCAGGAAAACCTGCGTGAGAGGGAGCGGCACCCACCCCCGCCCAACAACACCGCAACCGCCTCCCGGCCACCGCCGCGCATGCGCGGCGCCCTCCCCCCGCCCCGCTCGCGTGTTGCCCTGGAGACGGTTGCCGCGGGGTGGGCGGCCGTTACAGCTCCCTCACCGAGCCACCCGGTTGCTGCGGGCCGGACCCGCCGCGCCCCGGCCGGACCCCACCATGCTGCCCGCCCGCGAGCCGGAGGTGGCGGCGGCCCCCGCCGTCCCCTACAGCTACTGCAGCCGGCCGCGCGCCCTGCCCGCCCGCTCGAAGTACCGAGCGCCGCCGGACGCCGCCGAGCTGTGAGTGCCGGTGTCCGGCGGGCCGTACCATCCAGCTCCACGGCCTACGCGCCCCGAACGGGCACCACTGCCCCTCCTGCCCGTTGCTCCTTCACCCTCATCCCAGCTCCCTCACCGCCCTTCCTGGGGGAGGGGAATCCTTCGGGGGAACTTGCACTTCTGGCCTTCCAAAGTCCCTCTGGCTTGTTGAGGCGTTGGCATATGGGTTGCAGCTCTGTAACCACAACTGTCTGTGCTTGATGTTGCAGAGAGAAGGAACCTGTTCGTTATGCCAACCTCATGTATGACAGGAGAGTGGTGCGCGGCAACACTTACGCCCTTCAAGTCATACCTGTGGTATGTTTTTTATGTAGATCATACTACAGCTTTGTTGAAAAGTAACAGGTAGGGCAGGAAAACTGTTCCTCATTAATAATTTTAACTATTGAAGTTGTAATTTTACTTAAAATATTTCACACAGTCACAAGCTCTCCTGTTAAACTAGCATGCGACTGTTTTCAGCCTTTCTTTAAAGCACTTAGTTTCCCATCAACTTCTGTAGTTCTGATTATTTTTTTCCCCCCATTTCTTTAGTGTAATGATACTGAACACAAGTCAGCACTGCATCATCTGTTACCATATGCATCCACAGATGATCAGTGGGAATAGCAGCTCTTGGGAAATTAAGTCTTGGGGTAGACTTTGGCTTACCCTACTAAAGAAGCAGAGCTAGATGGTCCAGCTGTATGCAAAAGCTGCTTATGTGGAGGCAAAAGTATTTTATTTTATCTGATACAGTGGTAAATGTTTTAGTGATACTTTATTTTCAGAGATATTTCTATATAGATACTTTGATCATATAAGTGTTTAAAGCAGTCTGTATTTTTAAAAGCTACTTTGTGGAAATAACTTTGTGTTGTTCAGTAGCTGTTTCTTAGAGTGAATTTCACATATGTTCTGTTTAAGAAGTTTGAAAGTGATGCTCATTTCAATCCACAAACACAGTACTGAATATAAAAGTTAGTATGGGTTTCTTTCGCTTCATCAGCAATGAAGAACGTATAATTTTTATCTCGCAAACAATTCTGTTGATAATATGATAACTGGATTTAAGTCCATTTGACCTTCTTAAAGCTTTACCTAGAAACTCTCACTTGTCAGTGAGAACATGCCATTCTAATATACTTTATCTTGCAAAGCAAAGTTCTGTATAAAATATCCACTTTCAAATAGCAACTGATTGCTCTTAGTGTGAGATGCCATTAGTATGTGCCTGTAGGCTATAGCTAGCATACCTTATTAGTTTCATGCCTTACAGTCTTTAAGGTAACTGAAAATTTAGGGTCAGAACCCAGAAAAGTAAATCCGAAATGCTAGATTTGTAGCATTAAAATCAAACAACAACCTTCATTTTCCTGTAGAGAGAAATTAGTATCATTTCCAAGTACAAAGTGTATTCTGGTTTGTGGTTTTTTTCTTCTTCATCCCTGCTCAGAGTACCCAACCCAATCCCCTTGAGATTCAAAGGCAGAGGGAAGCACGGAAAAGAGCACTGGCTAGAAAGTTTGCAAAAGAGCAAATGCAACCAAGAACACCTGAGCCTGTGGAAGGCAGAGAGCATATTCATGTGCAGACAGGTAAAAGGCTGATTTTTTTTTTTAATTTCATCTGAAAACAAAAACTTGCTGATTTATATGCACTTACTAAATTGATGATGCAGTTGGTAGAATCACATAGGGTTAAGGTTAGAATCATAGAATTCTATAATCAGAGGTTCTCTAATCCTTTCCTTTATAACTCCTTATTTTTAGTTGTATTTAATAAACTTGGCTAATTAGTGACATTTTCCCAGAGGCTCTGTTTTTCAGTTTTCAGTGTACATTCTTGAACACTGGTCAAGACTTCATTTGTTCCTTCCTTTTCCAGTGTCATCAGAGAAGTTTGGTATAGGCTTAAAATTGAGGGGTTTTAAAAATTTTGCTTGAGTGCAGTCATAATTAATGCAAGTATTTAAGTATCAAATTAATGAAAGTATTTCTCCTTTACATATGTAAGAATAAAACTACTACTACTAAAAATTGGAGGACACACCCTAATTTAGAATAGGAAACTGCCCTATTTGTGGGAAAATAATTTTATTTGTAGGAAAAACAAAATTTGGCAGTGGGGGGTAATTATGAGGTGAGTGTAATGTATTGCTGTGCCCTCTGAAAACCATTTCAGATTGGACTGACTTACAAACTGGGAAAACAGCTGTGTTACATGCTAATCAGACATGGTCTTTGGCTTCTGAACGTTCCCTCTGCCCCAGCCCCGCTGAACCTCCTACACCACCTCCAATGCACACAGTGGCTTTTCACCATTTGAATACTGTTGGACGCAGAAGGAGGCTATGTAGTGTGGAAGTCTTGGTCTCATATCCTTCCCACTGACTAGTACAGATAATTTTAAGTACTCCACAGACCTTATTATCTGAGCCAGGCTATTCATCTCTGCAGTAGGAGACAGACGGTTATAATTCAAATCAAGCACATGTTGTTATAGATGTGTGGTTACCTCAAAGCCATTTCTGGTGGGGCCAGAAGTAGAATATCATTCCTTAAACGCAGCAGATCCAGTGTTCTGGTTTGCCACATACAATGGGGAAAAATGTATGTTTTCAATATTACTCATTAGTAGATAGGCAATCATTATCCCTTTTTGAAATTGTCCTATCCCGTTGACTCTATCAAGAATTGTTTATTCTGCAAGGTGGGCTGAAATGGTCTAGACTCTGACTTTTGAAACCTACAAAGTGAAATGCCCTTTTAGGAAGTGCACCAGACATTACAGAGAATGTGGCGTCAGATGGCCTATGCAGCAAACTGATCTATGTTTTAAGTTGAGGTGTCTTTTTCTTTTTTTTTTTAAACTTTATAGAAGACATTTTATTGCACTCTTTGGATATAATTCAGCCTGTAGAGTCATCAAAAATAGCTGAGAGTTAAAATAAAAAGAATTCAACTTACAGCATTCATTGTGCTTTTATTTCTAGAACTGTATTTGGAAGAGATTAGTGACCGGATAATAGAGGTTGATACAGAGTGTCAAACAGATGCATTTTTGGACAGACCACCCACTCCACTCTTCATACCAGCCAAAATGGGAAAAGATGTGGCCACGCAAATAGAAGAAGGAGAGGTATGAAGCAAAGTCAGGTTCGCAAGTGCTATCTAAACATGTCTCCCATACAAAATAAATTTCTGATGCAAAATTGAGGCAGAAACAGAAAGGAACTTATCCTCACAGAACACGCAAAAAAAAAAAAAAGTCCCCAATGTGTGCTGTGAGTTTAAGTGCAAAATTAAGGAAGGTGCTTCTCCATGTGCACTGGTTCTGCTGCTTTCAGCTAAGAACTACGATGTTGAGAAATGCTCTCCCCTGTAGAAACAGTGTCCAGCCCGAGAAGGCGTTGGGAACACAGAGGTGAGCAGAAATAGGGTCCAGGTGAGTCCTCTGCTTCTCCCTGGCACCCCCCACAGTGGCTGTGGTAGGATGTGTGGTGTCTCCCTCCAGCCCACTCATCGTTTAGCCCCCAGCTGCATTCATGCTTCTTGCCTTAGCTGACACTGGCCCCCTCACCTGCACTTCTCAGGCCTGCCTTCAGCACAAGGGCTTTGTTCATCCTCATTTTCTCCTTGCCAAGATGCTAAGAGTGATTGTGATCAAGGGACATTTATCTCTGTTTCACTGACTCCCATCCTCAGTTGTTTGACTTTGACGTTGAAGTCAAGCCAATCCTGGAAGTGTTGATTGGGAAAACGGTTGAGCAAGCTTTGCTGGAAGTCATGGAGGAAGAAGAGCTGGCCCAGCTGTGGGCACATCAGCGTGCCTATGCAGAGCTGCGTAATGCAGAGCTTGCTGAAGTACAGCGCCTGGAAGAGCAGGACAGGCGATACAGAGAGGAGAAGGTAGGACTTCCTAAGAGCAGAACAGGCCTGTCTGAATGCTCATCAGAAGAGAGAAAACCATTTCCAGTACTGAAAGACAAGCTGTGAAATAAGCTGGATGTGCCCAAAAGGGTATTGTCAAGTTTGATATTCCTCAAAGCATTTTGGTGCCATACAGCTGCACTCTGCCATATGCTCTCATGCACCAGCACCATGCTGTTGTGTTTATTTGGAGCAGTCATGCTCCAGTGACCTGGTGTACTCAGACACCTGATCGAGAGGCCAAACCCAACAGTACCCTTTGTACCTGGTGCAGCCTTTTCATTATAATAACTGCTAATTATAACTATATATATAGTTTTATATATATATAATAACTGCTTTCATTATAATAACATCCTTTTCATTATAATAACTGCTAAATGAATAGTCACAGAGCTTGAAAGTAAGAGAGGTACCTCCTGGTCTTTCACACTCAATGCATACACCTACTGTATGTGCACACATACCTCTCAAGATCTCCAAGTATTAAGCTATATTAGTACTATCTAGTAAAYAGAAAGGGCAAGTCTTAATTACTTGCTATTCATCAGCCTTATATATTTGGGGTTTTTTCCATTTTTTCCTGGACCAATTTGAGTTTTAATCTTTAATTACATCAAATAGGATATAAAATTGGAAAGATGAAAAGTTCAGAAAATCCTGACCCAACTTCATCTCATTCCAAGGCCAACGATCAGCTTTATCTGCAATAATAAAGCAGAGAGTCATGAGATCAGTGCATACTAAGGTATCAGAGAAAGGTTTCATTTCGCCAGCTACAAGGCCCTTATTTTACAGACTTGCCAAAATCAGAAAAGGTATACCAAAGGAACATGTTTCCCTCTAGTCCTTGTGGATTTTAGTACTTCATAGATTGAGTACAAGCTTGCTTTCAAGCACTTGTTCACATGAGAAGTTTTTGTGAAAGTCAGAGGCCATAGGTATCGGTACTCTTGATTATCTTTGCTATTTATGACTCTCACACTGCGATCATTCTTCAAAGTCTAGATCAAAGGAGTAACGGCTAAAGGCCTGAAAGTTTTACATGCAATATTGTCTTGACAGGAACGTCGCAAACTCCAGCACATGCAAATGCTGCAGAAACAGAAAGAGACCACAGAGAAAATTGCAGCTCGGGCATTCGCTCAGCATTACCTGGCTGATCTCATTCCCTCTGTCTTCAACAATCTTCATGAGAGTGGGTTTTTTTATGACCCTATAGAAAGAGGTTTGTATTTTTTTTTTTTTTTTTTAATATAGCACAGGATACGATATCTGATAGTATATGGACTGCAGATCTGTCGTGTGCTCTTCCAATCTTATGGAAATACTGAAATGCTGAAGTACAAGAGTCTAGAGAGACTCATGTAAACATAGGACATTTGTTGAGAAGACATCAGATTTTTTCTTTTTTTTTTTTTTTTTTTTTAATATGTGAACTGAGTAATATAAAGATCAAAACAACCATAAAACATAGCTTATTGTCCTATGATTTAGAATAATGTCACAAGACTTTATTCATTTACATTTGTGGCTGAAGAGAGAGTTACTAAACTCAAATTTTTAAAACAAACATTATTGGTCATCTGTACAAGTAGTCAAGAATAAGCAAGAGCTGACAGTATTACAATGAGAAGAGCTGCTTTTGAATTGGAGAGAAATAAATGGGTGGTTAGGATTGGTAGAGCAGAAAGAGAGAGAGAGAGATCCAAATTGAAGTAAATGTATTTTGATAGGACAGGCAAAGAAATCTATATGTCATTCTGAATCTTTGTTAATGATTATCAGAGCGATGGAGAAATTAGTCAATTATCATTAGGCCCTGAAAATAATTTTGGAGTTGTACATTGGTGACTTCCAAGCTTTAGGAATCAGCAGCATTTCTTATAGACTACCTTGCTGCACCCCACTTCCCCAGGCCCCACACAGATGCCCAGACCACAGCTTGGGAATGGATACACTCTCTCCAGAATGAGTCATGGAGCAAATGCAGAAACTGAGTGTATTTTGCAAACAGGGCAGGCTTTGGGACCACGGCGTACAAAGAGCACGATTTGAGAAATACATGGGTAAGCAAGAGCTCTTTAGTCAGAGGGAACAAATGCTTTCAGCAGACCAGAAGCCAGATGTCTTTGGAAAGCAAGGCAGGAAATGTTATTCTCCTGACTTGTTCAGGATAGTTATTTTCATCTCACTAGAACATTACTGTGTATCTCATCTGTGCTAGCCCTTCAAGGGTGCCAGACCCCTTTGAAAATCACTGCAGTTGAGAGGACTCTGGTCTGGGTCCATAACAATGAGGAACCTCAGTAAGAGAGGCAGGAGATAAGAAACCCAACAACACCTGAGGGATTTCATCTGGCTCTTGCAAAGCAAGTGTCTTTTGGCAAGGATGTTCATCCCTTAATGATCGTACCAAATGAAAAACAGCCCCAAGATCCTGTCACTGATCCTTAATAAAAAGACATTTTTTTCTTTCTTTCTTCCTGCTAAATGCTTACAGATATTGAGACAGAATTTCTTCCGTGGCTGATGACAGAAGTGGAAGAAACACTAGAAAGGAAGGTTCTGGGGAGGACAATGCTTGACTGTAAGTTACCAAATCCTGGAATGTAATCTGGGCTGCTTGATGTTCTTGAGTGTTTTTTCTCCAGTCAGAACAAGTATCACATTTACAAGGTCATTGTGGGTTAAGGTAGCAGGCGTCATTTTAGCAAAAATTCCAAGTACCTGTGGCTTTTTGTGKTTTTTTTTTACTATATTAAAACATTTTTCATGTTGGAAAACTACTACTACATACATCTAGGTAAYTGATTTTCAGCTGAAATGATAGAAGTGTCAATCATGCTGCATACCCTCTCTCTGCTGGCTTTATACTATTTGAGATATGTTGATGCTAGGAGATGCAATACATTTGGCAGGAGTAGAATGGTTAAAGAGCACCAATTCTTTTCTCTGCTATAAAACTTTTATTTCTCCTGTGTTACACAGCCATCATTGTTGTGCTGTTCTCTGTAGTGTGCCTGATTGTGCCAGTGGGAACAGAAAAGCCCATCCTGTCTACAGCCACGTGTGTACCACAGAAGTCTCTTAACTTGTTTGTGTAAGCTCCCTGAGCTATGGAGTAATATGTTCATCCTCCATGAAAGGAGAAGAGAGGGATAATCATAGGCCATGGTTGACTGAGAAGTCAGGTGACCAACACTTTTCATCAAAACAAGGGCTTACCTCCTCAGCAGTCAAAAATCATGTCCTTGCTTTTGAAAGAGATTAAAATATCAGTCGTCTTTTGGGCTAGTTCAAGCTAAGTATTCAGGTTCTTTTATTAGTCAGTCTTCAGAGGTTGTAGTTGAAATACCTGAACAATGTAAACTCTGTCTTGTGTAGAAACACAAAATCATGATGAACGCTTGTCCACCGTGGTGGTCCTAGATCAAACCACTTTTTATACTTGCGTTACATCTTTCTTTCCTATGGTTTTCCTCCTGCTGTGATTTTGGGTTTGAATTACAATTGTGTTTGTTTCCTTTGGGTTTATTTTCAATTTAACCAGGATCCTTTGGTAGGGTATAATTTGGATAATTAGAGCTGGTCTRTTAGGTATTTTATCCTATGATATATGTACCAGTACATAGACTCAAGGATCACTTCTTCATGTAGCTCTTCAGAAAGGAGGGAATTTTCTCTYCTTTTAAGAAAGAAGTATTGTGTGTGATCACTGAATAAACATCCCAAGGACAATGTTGCTCCAGGATACACTGTTGATGAGAACATTTATCATATTCCTGTTACATCTTTCTGTTTAATTTTTTAACCAGATATTGTGGTCTTGCACCAGTTAAGATACACAGAGCAGCTGGAGCAGGTCAATAAGTAATACCAGCAGCCCCTGTTTTGCTATTCACCCTCTGTATTTCCTGACTTATACCCAATCACCCACTGTTGAGTAAACATCATCTCTGCAAAAGGAACTTCAAATTAGATTATCCAAGTTTTGTAGAGGCAAACAGAGCCTCGGCTGAGACAGTTTGTGGCTTCTTCCCCCCCCTCACACAGAAGCATGGGAAAAATCTCTAAGGATCCATTTTTAACCTATTTGAATTAAGATGCTACTTAAAGAATTTATTTTGTCACTGTCCAATAAAAGAGCCGTGAACGACAAGGGAAGCACCCCCAGTATAAGGCAGCTATGTTTGTCCTCTCAGAGATGACTATTCCTTCTTTTACTTGCTAAAGTCAACCCACGAATTAACATTGAAGCTCTTTTTAGTACCTGTACGTTGTCCTATTTTCTGTGTTAAACCTCTCTTCCTTCATTGTTGGCCTCTATTTTTCATATTTAAATGATGTAAATCAAAGTGAGTGTTGATTKTTGTTGTTGTTGTTGTGTTCTTTGATTTGGAAGGGGTATAACGTTTAGAAAAATTTACAAAGGCTAAACAGCAAAAATAATAAAGAATAGGTGATTTACAGCTGATTTTCGGAAAGAGAAAATCTTTTGATGACTCCCATAGTTCCAGTATTTCCTACTGCCAAAACCATCATACTGCATGCAACCTGGCCAGTCCCTGTTCCTGGTGGGGTGACCCGCTCTGGAAGTGAGGAACAACTGTGAGGAAATCAACAAAACAATCCAGGTGAACCCTTTCAAATCACTGCTTTCAATGTAAACCACTCATTTGGCTGGATCTAGGCTACAGCAGCAGGGATGGTTTTTCTCATTCAAGTATTCTTTCATTTTTAGTGTTATTTCAGGTTTTTTTCCCTGTTTAAGAAGTTATAGGTCAGTAATATATAAAATAATCTCAAATTATGTTTTTTTCCCTCCATGTTTGTTAATGGTGGCTTTCTCTGTTTCAGCCTTGATTTGTACAGTGGTTGAAAAACGCTTAGATGCATTTAGCCATAAACCTCTGTCTGATCAGACAGAGGCACCTGCTGAAGATCCCAGGCCAACAGATGCAGCACCCCAGGTGGCTGGCGAGACAGACGCTGCCGACCAACCGGTCGCAGAGAAAGAAGAGACTGACCAACTTGTTGCTGAGGAACAGYCTTCACGTCGCATCTCTTTCCAGTCAGAAGAATCAGATCAAGCAGGAACAGAGGATTTGGAAACTGAGTAACAAGCAGGCAAGTCATCAAGTAAATGGAGATGAATGGCTTAGCTGAAAGAAGAAATTAATTCCTATCTATTTACAAGTATTGTGCCCTAGCCATGCTGAACGATGAACCTAAGCAACCGTAGAGTGTTAAAGCGTATTTTCCGTATGCTGACGTTGCTGGTTTCAGGCTGTAAGAATCAAAAGAGAGGTTACTAGTGCAATGAATGGCAGTGAAATTCTATCCCCTTCTACACGATCCAATCCATCAAAAACCTGGGACGTTTACAGTTGAAAAGTAATGCTGTCCCACACCCCGTGTTAGAAGGTCATGAGAAGGACATTGAGAGCATCCTAATAACCTTTGCAAGTGCTTTGATAATGTTCTCAAAACAGAATTTCCTTGCTTTCTCTATTTTGAAAGGTAGCTGCTACAGCACTTAGATAAATTTCTTCTCACTCGTGTTAGTCTCTTCTTTCCTGACAAACTTGGATGGGCATCTCAGCAGGTAACAGAGCAAAGGCTGTTGTTCCTGAAGCTCTTCAGGTTCAAAGAGTTATCTGCCACTGGGAATTTCTGCCAGTGCAAAATCCTCGTCAGCCTCCTGACTCCTGGAGCACTGGTGAGGGGCTGGAGCCACATGCTAAGTCCAGCCTCAGTTTTCTTTGTAATCGTCCTTTCCTGCTGGTTCACTGGAAATGGTACCAGACACGACTGACAAAATGCACCTGCACTGCCGAATGTATCTGCCTGTTCACAGGCCAACTCCACAAGTGGGGCATTCCCCCTCATAAAAGTACATTGCGCTCCATTGCAGCAACACCATTTCCTTGCTAGCTGCGCCTGTGGAAAAAGTCCCACCTTGTCCAGACTGCTTTGTGCTACCTCCTCTCTGCAGGTCAGAGGAGACATGTGCTAACCCAGCAGGCCAGATCCCAGTCTGAGAGTGGGATTTCAGGAATGACACCTGAAGAGACAAGTACCTGCTCCACATCTCATACCCTCAAAAGGGATATCCAGACCTTTCACTGGACTGCTTGTACGTGTGGCTTCAAAGGCAGACCCTGCCTTCTCTCCATCCTGGGCTAGGACGTCCAGTGATAATCAGGGCAGCTATTGCTTACATGGAAAAGCTCCCTTGGAAGGTGTCAGGTATTTACCTCTCTCTGTAAGTAGCCAAAAATCAGAAGTAATGAGAGGTAACCACCAACAAATCCACTCAGTGGTTTGATGTAATATGAATGTGTTAAAACTAAGTGTCTGGAGTCACATAGTACAGATTGTAGACAGACACACCCATGGATGCTGTTCAAAGCTGGAATATTCCCCTGTAAACTCCTCCTCTGTTTGCTAAATTGAGAGTATTTCAACAAAGTGTGCTTGTTTTTTCATTTGTGATTGATTGACTCCTCAAAGCAGCCAGCAAAATGTGTTACATGTATGAAATTAAGGTAGTCGGTGCTCACTACATCTGTCTATAAGTTTCTAAGAAGAATTTATTTTTATGCATACAACTGGAATTGAAGGCTTGAAATGAAAGTCTGGTTTAGGCATTGAAGGCAGTGGGAGGTTTACTTCAATTTCAGTAAGGCCAAGATTTTGCACTGTTTTTTTTCCCATGATGATGGAGACTCCTGTCATGACTTCAGGTAAATCAGTTAAATAACTTAAGGCTAATTTTATCTAGAGAAATAAAAAGGCTTCGTGACATGATTCATGAAAATTGTAAATGTTTCAGCTCATTTTTGGAACACTGTATGTCAGTTTTAAGGATTCCTCATTACTGGAATGATTGTTTTGTCATGTACTTACAGGAGACTTGGCATAACCTAGAGGACTGCCATGGATCATTCCTGAAAAGATTCAAACAAATGCTGACTTGAATATTTGGTTTCGGAATGTTACAAGAGGAAGGTGATCACCTGGAATATTTTCATTTTTGTCACTCCTGCTTTGTGTTTGATTGCTACAAAATTTACTTGAAGTGTTGAATTATTGTATTTAAATAGGTTGTGGCATTATTATGTATTCTTAAATTATTATTAAAAAATAATGAATTGTATGCCCTCCATTTTTACTTCATTAGAATGTATAGATACAACTCAAGCATTATGTATTGTGGTAGAGTTTGCTGTAACAGGTTATGTTTTTATGGGGCTACACAGCCATGAAGTTTTATACTGCACTGGCAGTTTTCCATTAATAGCCCTGTACTTGAATTCAGCCCCAGACATGGGCAGGTTGGCAGAGGAGGGGACCCCTCGCATCCTGTCGGTCACTGGAGAAGCGGAAAACCATGAGCAACAGTAAGGAGGGGAAGAGGGATATGGGGTAATGGTGTAGCTGTCACCTGTTTGGGGCAATGCTGGCAGACATGCAGGCTGTGTGGCACAGGCCTTGCTGCTGGCAGGGTGGCTTGGGGGCTGGCATGCAGCTGCCTGGGGAAGCCACTCCAGCCAAGCCCAGGTGTGAGCACCACATCCCTCACGCCACCTCCTCACAGGGACCCCTCCTGACGTCCTTCCCCTCCAAATCCCCTTTCTCTGGTCTGTGTCCCCAGCAGCAGCTGTCCCTGGTAGGCAGGTAAGGCCATGGGGTGGCCAGCTCATGCCCCACAGTGGCATGGGGGAGGCCCGGGGGTTTGCAGCTCCCACTCCCTGCTCAGAACCACAGCAGCATCCCTTGAGCGTGCATGTGGGCGCAAGGGGGAGCGGAGAGGGGACAGAGGGAGATGGCGCTGCAGGCACTAGAGGGCAGGATGGGCCACAGCAATCCGGCTGTGGAGACACAAAGACACTTATGTCGCCTGTTGCACCAGTGACACCCATCTGGACATCCCTCCTCTGATAAACCACAAAGGTGTTGACCTTTTGCAAAATCTCCTCATAACATGAGGAGCTAACACATAGGGTCACCTAACATAGTCCACACTAAGATCACGGAATCACAGAATGGTTTGGGTTGGAAGGGACGTTTAAAGATCATCTAGTCCAACCCCACTGCCATGGGCAGGGACATCTTTCACTAGATCAGGTTGCTCAAAGCCCTGTCCAACTTGACCTTGAACACTTCCAGTGATGGGGCATCCACAACTTCTCTGAGCATCGTGGGTTTCAGGGCTTTCTAACTGCGGCTGCTGAGTGTTTCCACGCCATGTCTCAGCCCTGGGCTGAACCCTTTCAAAAAGTTCAGCAGAACTGTTTCAGCCTGTCCTTTGAATGAGATTGGAGGAAAAATACAACCATCTTTTCAGATGATAAGCAACTTGGTAAGCAACTCCTTAACCAGAACCTGTAACCAGAAGCAACACATCTGTGTGCTGGACCCAGGATGCGGGCTTCTGGGCGCTTTCTCCCAGAACCATCAGAAACTGGACACAAAGTTCATTTTGGCATTGAACTGTCCCCAGAGGACTACTTGTAGCATGGAGGAATTGAGCTGGTAGCTCTTCTAGTCATGCCCAGGCTGGTCACCTGTCAGTAAAAGCCTCAAACAGTGGCGTGTGTGCACAGTGAGGCTTCCTATCTCTGTGTGTTTTTATTAAAAGCAGCTGGTTACAACATGACTGTATCCACATGGTTTCCATCTATTGATTTCTCTGCAAAGAGCCAAAGCATTACTCCCAACAACCAGCTCAGCAGTTTAGCTCCATGTTTACTTCAACGCTTGCTTGAGAAGTGAGAAAGACATTGAGACTTACTGCCTGGCCCTGATTCAGTTTGGGAATCCTCTTGATACTCATGGACCAAACTGGACTCTCCACGTTTCTCCCTTGCACGCTGACAGACTGGGAGCATTTTGTTGAGACTAAAATTCATGGCTGGTTTGCTGCTGGCAGAAATCACGGGTTTCAAAGAGCTGGGGGGAGAACGGATAAAAAGAATACAGCTATGAAAGTGTGTGTTCACTTGCTTATATGCATGTGTTAAACATGAACCTCACCTTATCCATCTTTAATGGCTACAGCCTTGGGAGCCCACAGGAGCTGTATTACTTTAACAACAGCAGTATACAGCAATATACAGCAACAGCCCTGTGGTGTACACAAAGCCATGAAGATTCCTGTCCTGCCCTCCTGCAGGAGACACCTTTAGACCAGTGGGACAGTATCTGTCATAGTGAAACTATTTCAGTGTGGTTTCTCACTGTCAGGGTTGCTTTCCTGGTACATACCAGAAGCTAGACATGGCCTGGACTACATTTYAGTGGTCTAGCTGTGATGCTGCTTTACTGCAATATCATTGTAGTTATAAACTGCCATATGCCACCTCACTCCTCCTCCTCAGCCCCACCATGAACATTTGGCCCTCTCGAGTTGCCCAGGCCTTGGTTATTAAAATATGATAATATTACCATAAATATATTGTCACTGGCAGTTTAAGTTAATAAACTTGACAGCGAACTGTAGCAGCTGTGGTAGTGACATATCCCATGCTGCTGACTGCCATGGGGTTCATTATTTCTGGCAAAAAGTCTGGCTGAGAGGCTGATGCAATAATGCTTGAAACTGCCCCAGAAAGATTACTTTTATCTACCAGAGTCCTAGCTGGAACTTGCAGCCACTGTTGAGACAACATATACTGTTAAAAATGACCTAACAGTGGACTTTGACTCAATAGGAATCATGATTCAATCATGCTTTGGCAGGTGAAATTATACCTACTTTAAACACAGCTTTTTTTAAGATGATCATGTTGGAAAGTACTCATATGTATGATGGGTTACAGAGTACATCTAAAAGATTATTTAATGGGCAACCACCAGCAGGCCAACCATTACCATTTTAATTAACAGCAATTAATTAATCAAATACATTTGTTTCAAACAGAGTTGACATAATGCTCAAGTTACCTACAGTTCCCCAAAACACAACACACTGAATCACAGGATCATTGAAAAGTCTAGCTAGATTGGAAGGGATCTCTGGATCCCTGGTCATCTGGTCCAACCTTCTCTAAAAGCAGGGCCCTAGATTAGGCTGGACTTTGACTGGCTGGGGTGTAGCGCTGCTGAAACAGGTTTGGGGGGCCTGGTGGCCTGCAAGCTGAGCAGCGGGGCAGCAATGCCCCTTGCAGCCGTGAAGGCAAACCATGTCCTGGCTTGTGTCAGCAAGAGCATAGGAAACAGATCCAGGGATGCCATTATTCCACTCTATTTGGCACTTACTGGTCCACACCTGAAGGACTGAGCCCATCTGTGGTCTTCCCCAGTTCAAGAGAGACACTCAAAAATTGGAGAGGGTCCCGTGGAAGGCCACAGAGATGCTTAAATGTGGAGAACTTGCCATAGGAAGCAAGACTGAAGGAACTGTGTGTGTTCAGCCTGGAGAAGAGAAGGCTCAGCTGGATCTGATCGTGGTTTTCCAGCACTGAAATGGTGGTTATGGAGAAGGTGGAAGCATCTCCACAAGGATGACCCCTGACAGGACAAGAAGCAATGGCCACGAGTCGCTCCAGGGGAGATGCCAGCTGGCGATGTGCACACGCTCCCTGCCTGTGCAAGTCTGCCACAAAACCCCAAGATAACGAAGCAAAATTGGTATCTGTGCAGGAAATTCTTAATGCTGTGAGGTGCCTTCCTTGGAAGTAATTAACTACCACCAATGCAGGTGAGGGGGTTTGTGTGGATCCTTACAAGTACGGACAACTCCGTACGGTCACAGCAGTGGCAATGCCGGCGGCCGAAAAGCYGCGGGCCGGGATACTTACACTTCGTTTTTAACAAGTTTCCCGGCAGCGTCGTTGCAGAGCCAGCCCTCGGGCACCGCCCGGCCTGCCTCCGCGCTCCCCTCGGCCCGGCCCGGCCCGGCCCTTCCCAGCGGCCCCCGAGCACCGCTTCCCGCTGGCCGCCCCGGGCCGTCCCGCCGAGCGGCCGCCGCCCCGCCAGAGCCGAGTGGCGGGGAGGGGACGGGACGCGGCCCGCCCGCCCCTCGGCCCG
>JAYKAV010003114.1:94031-258827 GCA_035582835.1 Phoebastria nigripes
TATTTATTTATTTATTTTCCCTTCTCCCCCTCAACTTTCCCCAAGCCCGAGCCGTTGCGCAGGCTCTCCCGCTTGTCCGTCCGCTGAGCCCCAGAACGCCCCCGGGCCCACTCCAGCCTCTCTTGCCTCGGGGAACAGAAAGGCCTCAGGACCGGGGGTTGAAGGGGGGCACATCTCTTCTTCATCCCTTCGTACTTCTCTTCAGCCCCACGGCACTCACGGGGCTTTCATGGCAGAGCGTGGGGTAGCAGGCAGCCCCCGGTGTGAAACTCGAGTCGTGGTCCGGGAGGTTTATTCCCGTGTGAGAAAACGTCTGCGGGCCCAAACGTGCAGCTGCCGCTCACAAATGGGTCTCGATGCCAGCGTCAAAATTCCGGTCGACAGAAGCGGCCGCAGTGGGTTTACATCAGTTTTTCATCCCACTTCGACAGGGTGACAGCCTGCTGCGGGCAAATCTTGAGCTGTCATTGACTCCTATAGGAGACATGACTTTTTTTTTTTTTTTTTCTGTGGGGAAGAGGATTTACCACATTATATGATTTATTTTTTCCTAAAGTACATAACTTTGTTAAAATTTAACTTTCAGTTGTTTTTTTATTTCCCCATTAAAAGTCTGCGTCCCATAGCCAAATGACACTTTGTTTTTCTAGAAAGGTGAATGTGGGACAGCCAAACTCTTCTCTGAGGGCTGTTGCTTTCTCTGTGTGACTTGAGCATAACAAGTACGTTCCTCCTTATACAGGAGGGCCAATAAGGCTAACTGCTTTTGTAGAAGATATTTAAAGTAGTTGATGAAGAGCACAAAGTAGTAGCTGTCTTTAAAATGTGAGTTTAAATATAATCTTCTCTCCTCAGGTGATACTTTTAATTTATAAAAKACTCTATAGGACAAATCCAAGCTATGTTTTTGGGTACGTGATACATCTGCATACATATTCGTGTGTGTCCACTTCGTCCAACATACAGGATTATTCATATCGCCTTCATGATGAGGGTCTTCATGAATAAATACAAATGGTACATACATTCCCTTTCCAAGAAGTGGTAGGAGAGGATGTGCTTGGCATTATTACCAGAAGATTAGCAAATCCAGCTCTGACAGAACGAGGAAGGAAGAGGTTCCCAATCTGAGCTGTCACTTTTCTCAGTGTTGCAGTCGTAAAATTAACATCAACATGTGCGACCTGATTCTTGGTTGTCCCAACGCTTAGCAGAAAAGCTGGCTGTTTAAGTCTGAGATATCTGATGACGTGCAGCAGCATAAAGTGTCAAGCGGTCCTGTCCTGACTTGGCAACTTCTCCTGCAAAACAAGAGCGTCTCTTTTTCTTGTGAGGTCTGCAGTACTCCACTGACCCCGCACGTGCAGCACTTCTGTTGTGCTCTGACCCTTCRCTGGGGAGAAATATAGATGCTGTCATTGGGAATTCCCCTTTGCCGGTCCTTCGGCTGCCTGTTGTTGGTTGGGGAAGCAGCACTCCACCTCTGTGCATGGGGAGGTCATACTGTACAACATGAAATTGGGCTGTGCCGGGCAGGTGGCTCTGGGTGGAACATGGGTAGTTCTGCTGAACAGAAGTACAGGTACAGTGACAGGATCAGTGACAAATTGTGTGATTATTATTTGATATTGTGTGTGTTTGCTGCTGTGCCGCTATACGTGCAGTATATTTTCCACCATTAGTGTGCACTTACTTGCCCTGCATTGTAAGTCAAAGCAATCAAATTCTCATTTGCAAACGTAATGGGAGCCAGTATAGATCCTGGAGTAGTATAACTGCGTAATAGGCTGATCGCCACCGCGTTTTGAATTGTTGAGTGTTCTCAAGGTGTATGTCTGACATTTAAACAGGACCTGATCGTTCTGATCATGCAGAGGCTGCCAATTGGTAATAGGATTATTTGTGTAAGAAGTAGAAGATGGGATGAGTAGGAATAAAAGCTAGAAATAAGACCAGAAGGACTGTACCGGTTTCTCTGGACCTGCGCATCAGAGTGAGAACAGTAGTGGGAGGTTTGGAGAGTTCGATACAAGAAAGCACATAAACAAATAATTATTTCTTCAAGGCAGAAGGGGCTATTAAATCATGTAGTTAGTTCTCCAAGTTTAACCAGGTTGAAGCCTTAGATTGGCATCTTCAAGTTYATTTAAAATTGCTCAGTTTTGAAGATAAAAATGAAGAGTTAAACCATTTTGAGTGCATTGCTTGTAGGTAGACTTTCTTTTAACATGGGCACTTGTTTTGCATTCATTTTGCAGACACATAAGCCAGCAGGTCACAGATTCATGCTCTAACTAAAGACAATAACTTCTATTTCCTTTCAATTCTGTAATCTGCTCTGCAGTGAGAATCTCCTTGTTGTAAAGCTCTGTGAGCACACACATTTCTTCCCTCCCTGCCTGCCCTTCTGCCAGGACTCGGTGGAAAGGAAACAGCGTAAGATAATTCCCCCCCCCCCCCCCCCAAACTGTTGAGATACATTTATTCTACAGTGTGTTGCAGGGGCTGGGACCTGAGCCGCTGTCCCTTTCCCTCAAACTCCTAACTTCTCGGCTGCTGATTAAAAACCAAAAACATCAACCACCACCCCGCCCATAAGTGAATACACACACCGTACTTAAGACAGTCTGTGCTGGTGTTTGATAYAAGTTTCATGTGTTTGATATAAGTTTTCATGTGTTTGAGCACTCAACATTATACCTAACTTTACAAACCTAAAAGTCCTCTTCAGTAAGAGCAATCTGGCTCACAAGATGTCTGCAGAACCAGAGCATATTTAAAGTACGCATTGCCAACTAGTTCCCTACTGGCTCCACTGAGTTTTTATTTTAAGATGTTCCTGCTTTCAAAGATAAGCATGAAGCAAACGAGACTGCTCCAGACACCAAGGGAACAGCAGTCACACACTTCTACTTAAGCATGTGYCACCGTACAACTGGCCACATCATTTAATTGTCACTAAACCCAGAAGAAACTGTTTGTTCTTTTATTGCATGTGTGGAAAGAAGTAGGAAATCTCTTTAAATGATGCCCAAGGATACTGCTATTTTATGATAACTAGCAGGAAATAACAAGAGTTAGGACAGAAAGTAAGTCAGTCTACTTGAATTCTGTATGGAAAAATCTTGAAAGTTGATCATAAAATTTAATTCCACACATATCTCAAGCATAATCAAATAAATATTTTGCTTCTAGCTTTGCTTTTTTGCTGACTTATCTCTTTCTTCCATGCATTCTTCTGAATATGGGCATTTGGAATTTGCTATGAAAGAGTGTTTCGAGTTCCAGACGTCTCTGACATGATGATCTAGAAGCGACAGTTCTTTCCAGTGGTCTTTGTCTGTATGCTTCTCATATTTCCTCTTTTTTCTTGCTTTTTCTACCTGTACTGATTGATCTTCTGTAAAATGGCTTGAGTTGCAGTGCTAAATCAGGATCAAGGATGCCTTTGTGAACTAATTCTGTCTTGGAGGACAGAGTAGATCTGCTTTTACCTTTCTCCTTCCTGCGCCTAGAACGCTATTTTAAGAGAAGCTGTTTCACAAACAACTTGAGATAGCAAAATTTAAGCTTTCCAAATAGCGTTAACTACTCCTAATTCTAAGCTGGAATGATGATACAATAGTGATTGTCTCATAAGGCATTGATTTATAGTTCTAATGAGTTGGAGAGATAACTTGATCACACTGATTACCTCCCAGTGTTTTTTCCCTTTCAGCTTCCATGATTTTTCAAAGGACATCCCTGAACACACTGACTCTGTATATTCCCTTGCTTAAACCGCTGAAAAATTGCAGTGGGAATAAAATGCAGGAAAGCATGCATTTCTAGTCCTTGTGGTGGGTTGTAAAAGGGTTTAAAGTAAGCTCAGTCATGCTGGGTTGGTAACTCGACATCCTTGTTTGTTGTCATTTTTTCCTCTGGAGAGCCTCAAGTTTCAAGTATAGAAAGATTGGGCTCTTTGAGTTCCTAATAAATCCTTGAAGATACTAGACGAATATAAATGAAGACTCTAGTTCTTTTCTGTATCAGTGAAGAGCCTGAAAAAGCAGCTGTGCAGAAGAACTGTGTGCATTTCATCTTGTTATTCTTAAGTGCTGCTATTGGAGTATAAAAGAAGATGTAGGGAGTATCTCAGGAATATCACCATAGTCTGCTGTGAGTGGCACCTAGTCCTGACTCTCCAACAATTAAGTGCTGGGGAAGAAGACCTGACAGCTCTGTCTGACCCACAGGGGTCAGAGAGTAAGTTCATCCCAGCCCAGCTGCTGGAAGCCAGTCCTCTGTGTAATGTGGATGGATTCCCTGTCCCAATTGTTTTCTCCTCTGTCTCCTCCCCTGCTCTGAGGGAGGTGGGAATTGGTCTGTCCTAGGAGGATGCTTCTTCATTGCCTATTTTATGTGTATCTTGGGGAGGAGCAGGGGAGTTGTCTCTCTTGTGTGTTGAGATACAATAGGAGAGCGGTCATCTCCTGGATGCCTAGAGTGATAGTATTCTTTTTGCCTTACATGGGGCAGTGGGGCTCCTAACAGGGAAACTTGTGTTCATGGTTAAGGTAGTTCAGCGGGTGGCTGCCCAGACCTGCATGTTGCACATAGAGCTATTTCAGTGCTAAATGTCAACTCTGTGTGCTGAGGGGTGTTGCAGATGACCTGCACGACCCAGACATGCCGTGTGGAATGGCTCACCACGTTCATTGCGCAGATGGCACCATGCTTCGTCTTCACAGCAACACTAACCACGTTGGGGAAAGTTGTGTGCTGCCAGTTCGGGAGCAGTAGTCACTCCAGAGTGGCAAGATTCATCCACAGATTAGTAAGTTTGCTGCGTTCATCCTGTTGGGAGGCACTGTCCCCCTGTCAACCTTCTGATGCCATCGCCTCTCAAACGATTGTCTGAAGAACCATAGCAAGAAATGCGTTTGCAGCAAATGCAGAATAGCAGCTGGTAGAGTGCATAGGGTGGTGCCACCAGTGTGGTCAACTGTGTGCATTGGGCATACAAGTCACAGGCATGGTGTAGGTAGGCTAAAAAGTCCTGTAGTGTAGACACACAGAGAGTGCAGAGATAGCCACTGTGCCCCCATGCAGTGCATCTGATACCTAGAGCAGATAAAGACAGGGCACAGCATTTGCTCCAAGTCTTGTACCATGGCACAAGTAACAAAGTCGGTGTAGATGTGCTTTGCTTTTCTTCAGGGCATGTAATAGAATTGCACTTAGAAAAATACTAGAGTAGCAGTATCTAACCTGTGCTAGCATATATAATAGCAAGCAAATCTAGTGCAGTGAGCAATATTATACTTTGCTCCTCCACTCAGTCTCTTGTTTCCAGGTTCCTGTTGCTATGAATGGTGTTGAGGGACTCTTGAGGATAAGCAAGGATGTCTTCTGCAAGAGCATCACGTGTATCTTTCAGAGAGAACTGCAACAGCAAAAGTCCCACGTGCTTTTTTGGCCGTAAACTATCACTGCAATTTTGTTGGTTTACTTCAGCTAGAATGTTATTTCAATCACCGCAGCTGTATAATGTCAACAGCATTGGTTTGTCCTGTCCTACAGAAGTAAGTAACATTAGAATCAATACGGCTTTTTTAAAGATTACAATTAAAAGCGCTGCAAGGCTGAGCAATAAACTAGTGATTTATAAAGCATTAAAATTCTATTTTGCCAGTGCCTTGACAGATTGATGCCCAAAGAAGACACCAAGTATCTAATCATTATATTGTCTTGCAATAATAAACAGTGGAAGGACCAGTGAAGCACATGTTAAAGACATAGCTAAGCTAGTTCAAAGTTTATTTTGTCCCCAGAGAGGTGAATGTTCCTTCTTTGTCAGGTGGAATGATCTCCAGAGTCATCACCACAGATGTGGTGTGCAGAGAACCAAGGGGAGTATGAAAGGAAGGGAAGCAGCGATGCTGAACAAAGATCTGGAAAGACGCGGTAAGTGAAAGGCAAAGGAAAGATAATGAAATACTGGAAAGTATTAGCTAAAGGAAAGAAGTTACTAAAAACATAATTGAAGTTGGATTGAAGAAACAAAAGAGAAACTCTTCGATGGAAGAACAGTGCAAAAAACCCAGAGATTTGTTTTGTAAACATAAGAAGTTCTATTCTAATTCAATTTTCATTTAGGCTTAGCAACCAGCTCAACTTTCTGTGCAGAGAGGCAACTTTTGTAATGTTCTAGAAAGCAAAAAGACTCTACATACGTGGTCCAGGATGCTTTCTGGCTTCTGATTTTTTTCTTTTGTCTTGGTGGGAGTCATGGCTCACCTGCATCATTGAGTAAGTAAAAGGCATTAAACTCTTTTTAAGCGATGAAGGCAAGCTAAGAAGAAGTAATGTAACTCTTTTCTGCTTCAACTGCACTTAGATATCTCAGCAATCACCCATATTAATTAAACAAGTGACTTAAAACCTCTCACAGTGAAACAGCAGCAGGTGATTTGCCTGCTGAAATCAGGTGATTTACCTGTTGAAACACTACCTTTTTGTATTCTCAGGGCTCATCCAGGAAAAGACTGGGGCTGCTGGCCAGAATGAATCCAAATGCACTAGGATAAAACCACTCCTCCCTCCTTTGGTGGAAGAGAAATTTGAAAACTAGCACATGAGGTATCTCGAGTGGATGCATCATTTGCTGTTTGTAAACCTGGCAGCCAAATAGCCCTTCCTCATTCCGGTGGTGCCAAGCACTGGAAAGAGATCGCTCAGTACTTGGTCCTCGGTGGTAGGTGCCAATGAAAGTAAGAAAAATCGTGTCAGGTGAGGATTTCCACAGTTGGTGGGGGAGGCTGTTATATCCCAAATGAAGGAGGATGAAACCAACAATTTCAGTGAAATATAACACAGCCTGTAGCACTGATTCATCACAAAGCCAGTGAAACAGATACATTTCTGCAAAATGTTTTGGTTTCAGTTAACTCAGCATATTCAGACAAAAATAAGTTTTACTGGAAATATTTTGACTTGTTCATGACTCACTTGTTTTTACAAACCTAACACTCCTTTCCCCACAAAAGAAGTAAATAAGCAGGCAAAGCAAGCACATGTTTACTATAAAATCTGTGATCTTGAAATTCTGTAATTCTGAAAAGTATTCTCTGCTTTCCTTTCTGTGAACCCGCTGTGGGGGAGGTGTTCGTGAAAAGTTTCTTACGGCTGTGGTGACACTCACAATGTCCTGGTTTGGAAACCTGTCACTTTGGATTTTTACTTTTGCTTAGAACAAAAGATTGCAGAGGCATTTTGGGTCTCTTGGAGGTTGCAGATGGATTGTAATGATATTCTTATCACTGGTCGTGCYCGGCAAGGCTTCTGGACCTTATTACTTCTCGCGTAACAGCTGCCAGTGACAAGAATAATTTTCACGCTTGGAAATCATCTTTACTTGACCTGTGCACATTTACATGCTGTTCTTCTCTCTAAAATATTCTTAGTGTGAGTGATAGATGGAATCATCTCCCTTTTTAATGCATGAATTTGCTCTACAGATTTTTCACTGAGTCTGCTAAGGTATGTGGAAGTTTTTGGTTAATTAAAATGTATCCTAGTTTTCAAGCATTTATTGAATAAAATGAAGAGAGGCTGCCCTGACCAAAACAGAGAGATCGACAAGGAAGAAAACAAAACAAGGATAAATGGGAGAGTAAATTGGTTTTCCCTCTTTATCTTATTCTAAAAGAAAAGAGAAGACTGTAAGTGATTTTTTTCTGTAAGTTGTTCTTACAGTTTCAGTGATTTGTCAATGTTGAAGCCTGAATCTCAGAACACTTCAGTCTTTGCAGGCCTTAGCACCCATACAGGCAAATATTTACAAATCTCTGGACCCCTAGCAAAGATGAAATACTGAGTTACAGAATGTATAAGAGGATGTTAGAGGTCATCAAAGTGACTCAGTTGAGAAGGGGTTGTGGGTCTCAGTCCTTTTAAAAAAAAATTGTCAGGTTTTTGTTAAGTTTTTCATACCACTTTTATCAGCATTAAAAATATCAACATTTAAAATAATTTTAAAATAGGACATCACAAAAGTGAGTATAGACTTCTTAAACTAATGGAAAACAGAGTATAAAAATAAGATTATTTTTAATATTTTGTACCCAAATCAGTAGAATCGTTGACAAAATAGTTGAAGACAATGTAGAATGAGTGTCTTTTTTGATCTGTAAAAATATTAGCAGGATGTACTAGTTTAAAACTTTTTTCTTGTCAAATTCACTCATTTTTTAGACTATATAAGTCTCTGAATTGTCTTTATGGACGGTGATTTGCACTGATTACTTTATTAATCATCTAATTTAGAAAAACCCATAGTCAGGTTATAATTTAAAAAATCAAATTCCAACCTGATAGCAAAAATTGTCACGCACCTACTTAGGTGCTAAAATTGCTATCACACTTCTAATAATGTATTTGGGTCCCAGAATCTTAAATTGCATTAAATTGTAATTTTCATTTCATTTATTTTGACAAGGATGTTCTTCAAAAGTTGAATCTGTGGAGTTTACGGGGTAACTTAAAACAACATCTTTGTGGAGAGTGTGACCTGGGCCTTCGGTTTGTCCCAGCAGAGCACTGACTCTTGAATCATTCTGATTCTCCCAATGCGAATCTGGTTAGCAAGTCATCAGTGACCATTTATTAGAAATCTGTTGGTTTTTTATTAACATTGTAGTAGGTGTTGGAGACTAGAATGTCATGGTGCAACAAGTAAAATACACTTCAGCAGTTTGTTGACATCTAAGTATTGGATGGAAGACACTTTTAGATAACCCTAAGTTCTTCCACTTGCAGACCTCACATCCCATATAAACATCTGACAGAATATGTTCATGTAAGTTTTATAAATTACTAAAATGACCTTCTGGTAACTTGGGGTGCAGATGTCAAACGTCTGAGTTGTTTGGGGTTATTTTTCATTAACTCACTGAACCATACTGAATGGATGTTTCAAATGTCAAAGTTGGAGTTGAAGAGGTCATGCAACTGGGTGAAGAAATAAGGACAAATGACCTCTTGGTGAACTTCTAATGAACGGTTAGAGATCACAGGATTTTTTCTACATTATTGTAACAAGCTTTTCTATATCAGGATAACTTTTAAATGAAGAAATGGTGTTCTTTGCCTCTGTTGCTAGAGTCCTTGGAGAAGTTAAACAGATTCCAAGACTGTCTCTGAAAAAATGGCATACAGACAAGTGCCTGTAATAAAAATGCCGAACTGCTGAAATACTTCAGTATACTGAATATACTAGGTATATTTTATATCTGCCTGCACTTTGCATTCATTAATCCATGGTGCGTCAAATTTCAAGTTCCTAATTTAGTATTGATGCGGGAGTTAATGGTCACTTATTTTTAAGCGGTTTCTTTCATTCTGTGGAGGTAGTGGCTGAACTCTACCARTCTCTACAGGGCTCTTCAGCATTGGCCTTGTTATTCTGGTTTCGTAATTCCTTTCACATTCTCCTACGCTGAAAAAAGAAGCTTGCGTAGACAAGAGCCAGTCTCCTTTAATTTATTCAAGTTTCCGTTTTGCTGGAGAAAAGGGTAGAACTACATTACTGTGCRGGATGAAATTTTAAACAAGCACGAACACTGTGCATGTAATGCCACATTTTTTGGCTTCTTGTTTGAGTAATGCGCAAGAAGAGGCACAGAATCCCGAGGAGGTTTGTATACCATACAATTAGCGAGAAGGCTTCCAGTCCAGACCTCGGAAGGGCAGGAGTCTGATTGTAAGTCTGTGATACAAGCTGTCAGTATGGGAGAACAAGAGGTTCAACTGATCTTTAGTTGACAGTGGGGAGGAACTTCTTCTGTCTCCTTTATCTGAGAAACAGCTTACTCTGCTGAATATGAATGGTGATTCATTGTGTTGAATCTGCATCTGTATCTACATTTATTCAACAATAACCTGTGAGCCACAATTTGCAGATTTTTTGAATCATCATATGGCTTCATAATTAAAGGAAAAATTAAGGAAACACCTAAGTAATATTTGGGAACATGTGTAGCTTTCATTAATCAAGCATATATGCAATATTTGGAGGATTTGGATATTTTCGGAGTTGTGCACCATAGGCATTCTAAGCACTACTATGAAAATACAAGCCCTAAAACTAACATACCCTTTAAGAAGAGGCAATAAGAATTCACTCCTTAAGTTACAGTTTAGTTCCAACAGAATTAGTCCCTGATGATTTAATGTAATGGCTCCATTTCAGTAAATTAGTTTTAATAATTGCCCCTTGCATCTGTACCGTATGAAGTGGTAGATTGCATTTTTCATGCTGTATCCTACTCCAGCCAGTCCACGTGTGCGAATGGGAGTGAAAGGACGTGGGTGGTTTTGCTGCCGAGTTTGCCGTTGGCAAATCCAGCTGCTGTTGGCAGAAAATCTGAGTGCACAGGTTGCAGCAAACAAATTRAGGGATGCAACAGGCAGCTGTTATCTAGTACAAGGCTTGTGGCATTTAATTAAACAAATTAGCTACTGCTGTCTCTCTACCTTGAGTATTAAGTTCTTAGTGAAAACTCTTTGCTTATGCATTAGTTTGAGTTTTTAGGATGTATTAATGTTAATCATTGCTTCCTTCAGACGGCTCAAGCAATTCTCTAAGTCTGAGGCCTTTAGCAGTGGACAGAGGAAAGAAAATATTTGTGGTAGCCAAGATGCTGTTAACAAACAGTGGGGCATATTATGGAAGAGCATTAATTATGCTTTGATACATAATTTATGTATAGAGACATCCAGCTTTTATGAAGCAGCTAAAGAGACAAAGCTGCTAAACCTGTTGAAATCACCGTTAAGATCATATGTTTTATCTAAAATACCTGTAAAAATACCAATATTCTTGACCTGAAATCCTTTTTCAGGTAAAACTTCCTCAGTTTGACTAGTTTCTGAACGAAATGGTCATTTGGCAGCGTTGAAATTTAAAGCTGCTAAAGAGTGAGAGCAAGGCTCTGAAAGTGAAATTTGACCAAATAATTTGARTATTAATATTTACATAACATAGCAGCAACATTACACTCTGCATTACATTATTGCAATAGCGCTGTAGGACGCATCTGGATGATGTTGTAGGTATGTGCATAGTTTGAGAGCATCTGAAACTGGGAGGTTTTAGATTACCATAATCTAAGCAAGATGTGTGAGGTAAGGTGTTGGCTTCCAGATGACAAATCTGTTTTTATGATTTCCTGAAATTTACTGACGTTGCTGAAGTGCTGGCTAAATGTGTATCCCCCTCTCTGGTCACGGGAGTGGCTGTTGCACCGTGTGGGAACCCGTCGGTCCCTCTGTCTCCGCTGTGGGTTTCGCTCACCGTGTTTGGAAAGCTGGCGGCTGCTGATGAGTTTTATTTGTAGTGAGCTTATGAAAGGAGAGAGTGTTAAAGCCAAGGTTTTCGTAAAACCTTTTTTGAAGCCGCAGGAGACTTCTTGACTCTTTGCGGTAGGCCGCCTGAGGAGGATGCAGGGAAGGGAAAGGAAATCTCTCTGCCACCAGCGTGTCCAGCGGAGAGAAGAGGCAGTGCCCTTCCTGAAATGAGTGTTGGGATGCAGGCCTGAAGCGATGAAAAGAGTTTAGCCGAGGTATTGAGGGAGAACAGGAAAAAGTGCTTTTYCACGTGACCTCGTACAAGTGGGTTCGGTGTTTGTTTTGTGCCGGTTCAGTCCTGAGTTTCAGCGAGTAGCCCAGAGTCCTCTCCACAGGCTCATTGAAATGGAAATGGTTTTGCTGTGGAATGCAAATTATTTTAGGAATGTTCCTGGCTCTTGAGGCTTTTTAAAACTCACACTTTTAAGATTTTTTTTTTTTTTTTTTTTTTTAAAGCTTATTTTAACCAATACTCATAACAAAACAAGGATCCAGAAAGATGATTGGTGCCTTGACCCTGACCCAGCAAAATACAAAGTGTTTGTCTTCATGTGTACAAATAGTTCCCTGCAAGTCAGTGGTGGAAAGACATGGGAAATGCAGAAATACTTTGCTGGATCGCAATCAAAATGCTGAGTGCTTTGCAAAGCCAAACAACAGGAGCAGCCCTCAGTAAGGCAGGCTGGCATGAGATGCCATTTGGTATCATTCCGTAGGGATTTGTCTCCCTTCTGTTACTATTGCTTTTTTAAAATACTATTTAATAGCATTTCTTCTGTTATCAGGGCACTGGAGATGGGCAAAGACTTGTACTTGATGCATTGTCTGCCATAGGTCTTTTGCTGACCAAAATAGACCAACATCAAGTGGTACAAGACTAGGAAAATTATGATGAGAGACAGCGCCATATTTCAGAACAGGAAAAACTTGTGTAGAAACAAGGAGTGGGTTTTGTTGGTCTTTGTGTTTCTGGTATCAGGACACAGGATACAAAATGGATTTACTTGTAATGAAAATTGTTCTTCTGCTTTAAACTGAAAATAGACTTGGATAGATTCGGTGCATATGTGGACCATAGTTGATGATGCTACATGTTGAGGTGATCGTAACCAGGTTAGAATATTGATCGGTTGGTGCAGGGAATGGAAAGGCAGGACTTTTTTATGTGTCCAAATTTAACACTGAATATAGCTTTGGCAGAATAATAGCCAACTGGTCCAAAAATTATTGAGGTCAATAGGATATCTTATTGCCTGACCTCTTGAAGTCACTGGAAACTGACAGTGCTCTTGGTTGCYTCCATACCAGGGCATTTAATCTGTAGAGATGTGTATATAGTTATAAAGTTTCCTTCAGCAGCAGGACTAGTTTATGTATTTGTGTAGTATTTGTGTGTGTGTATACACACTTTAAAAACAATTATCATGAAGGTATACAAAATACTCTTAGTAAACACATTAGAGAAAACATATCATTGAGTGCATGACTTATCCACCCACAGTCTGCCTTATGATTTTGTGCACTGTTCTTTTACATCTGCGTAGTCCTTTGTAAAAGAGAGAGATGTTCCATATATAATTTGGGGTTTTCATTATTTTTTACATTCACAAATAAGACTTACCTTTGAAGAACTTCTGCAATATCAGTGAGCCAGATTTCTGGATCAGGGACACAAGTGTTTATGTATTATACTGCTCAAGTTCTTTGCTTAATCAAGGGAAGGATGCAGAATCCTGTACATAAAGAAAAACATTATGATGGCAAAAGAGTTACTCTTTTATAATCATAAAATAATTCCATGATTTGAAAAAATTATGTAATTTTATAAAAGTACAAGTATATGCTATTTTATATGATAAATTATAAAGTGATTTATAATTTCATGTTTTCTCCAGTGAGGGACTTTACATGTGGTAGATACAAAATGCACAGAATTTCACTGTTGGACATGTTTGATGAGTTGTACTTAGCATGTCCCAAATCCTGATTGTGGATGCACATGTGGGACTAACATAAGCTTCAGAAAATCTACATAGGTTTCTCTGAATGGAGATTTTGGCCCTGCATATTCATTTTTCCCTGTTAGTACTCCGTTAATATTTAAATCATTTCTATATCATTATGATTTTCCTTCCTGTTCATGAATTTGGGAGAAGAGAAATTGTCAGCAGAAATGCAGTTAGCCCAGCACGAGCACTAGCAGTAGTCAAAAGAGAACAAGCAGGGACACCAGTGGAATGCTAATGCTGTGTAATAGATGCTTTGTCTCCTGAAGGTATGTTTTTTTCTGGTGGATGCAACCTGAGGCATAAGGTATGCTGAACGTTAAACCCCGGCAACGGATTTCTGTAATGGGGGAAGAGAGTCCTTCCTGATTTAATCTCAGTGTAAGTAGGTTAAGTGTGGTTTTCCTGTCACATCTTCGCTTGTGTATTTTAAAGACATCTGCAACCRTATTACTTACCATAGATGTCTTGAAAAAATGCTTTTACTTGTGTTTAACTTTACTCAGTTAAAATGTTATAAAAGGTACTTAGATAACAATGTCATCTATGTGGGGCTGTTGTGAATCTCTAAACGGGTTGTCCTGGATGTTCTTCCAAGTATCTGAAGTATGGCAGCRTCCCCTTTTCAGCTGCACAAGTAAGGTGGACAGATGACTTCACAGCATCAGGAGAAGAGTCTTCTGGTGACTGGTTAACTAATGCATCCCTTTGGCATGCAGCATGAAACTGAGGTGCATTTTTGAGCCCTATAATGTCAGATCATTAGAAAGAGTATGCCTGTGCATATATTATGTCATTGGGTTTTGACATTGTTTTTGTGCGGAAAGCAATGTAAGGAATTCTCTAATAACCTCTGAGGGCTTGGAGGGGCAGATGCTGACTGGTTCAGAACAGCGATGTTTCCGCTCACAGTGGATTCATAATTCAAAAGCTATGATCCAGGTCTTTGTCTCTGCACGGCATAGGTCTCTTTTGCAGACAACATGTTCTCTTGTCGTCTACAGATGGCATCATGATGCAACCATAAGGGTATCACCCACAGAGTCATTGTGAAAGCTCTTCCTGTTGCTGCCACTTACGTCTCTTCCCACACCAGTGCCTGCTTTTCCTCTGGCTTTCTGGGGCATGATGCCAGGGAAGGTAGATGTACCTCTTCTGGAAGAGAGTCAGGTCAGTGGAAGAGCTCTGTCACATGAACCCATGTGAGAATGCTGTGGCGTTACACGCAGGACAGCTGTCTTGAACAGCTAGTTGTAGTCTTATGTTGCAGACGTTGCAAAGGTCCCTCACAGATCAGTTTCCTGGCCTCCCTTGCCGTGGAGTTTGTCGTCTCTGGTGAAGATGAGCTTCAGGGCCAGTGAAGCAAGCGCTGGTTGGTAAAACTCTGTCATCCTCCTAGAAATCTGCAGTGACCTGCAGTGGATACAGGACTTTGGGTGAGAACTGCATTCAGAAACTTCAGCTGGGTGTCATCATAGTGTTTTCCAGGCCCAGGAGGAGTAGAAAGTGGAGCCTTTGCTGCCCCTTTTGCTGCCTCTCAATGCAAACCACTGGTAAGCAAGGTAGTTATCAAGGCCATTGCTGGCAGCCTTCACGGTTGTCTCATGTGCATCATGAACAGCCCCAGAGGTCCTGTGCGGGCTGATTTTCCTTGCTGTGCATTTCCTCGTGGGATTCACCTTTTCTCTGGTGCAGCAGTGACCCCAATCCTCGTGTAGGTCCTCGTCATGGACCATATCTGGAAACTGGCTGTCTGATTTCATTAATCCCACGTCCTCTGCATCAGAACAGAAGGCGTAACAGGCATTGCCTTTCCCACTGTGGACCCTGGACATCCCAGGGCAATCTCACCACCATAATGTGTACCCTTCCCAAGTCACACATGCTCACAGTGTGCCCTCTGTAAATTTGTGGCAGTGGTGGAACAACTAAGAAAAACAAAACCTAAAATCCTGGCTCCTACACAAATGTACTCTGCAACATGTCCTTCTCCTCAATAGGCAGTGCAGAGCCCAGGCTCACTTCCTCTAACCAGCTATCATGGTTTAACCCCAGTCAGCAACTAAGCACCACCCAGCCGCTTGCTCACACTCCCCCCCGGTGGGATGGGGGAGAGAATCAGAAGAGTAAAAGTGAGAAAACTCATGGGTTGAGATAAAGACAGTTTAATAGGGAAAGCAAAAGCCGCACACGCAGGCAAAGCAAAACAAGGAATTCCTTCACTACTTCCCATCGGCAGGCAGGTGTTCAGCCATCTCCAGGAAAGCAGGGCTCCATCACGCGTAATGGTTACTTGGGAAGACAAACACCATCACACTGAACATCCCCCCCTTCCTTCTTCTTCCCCCAGCTTTATATACCGAGCATGACATCACATGGTATGGAATACCCCATTGGCTGGTTGGGTTAGCTGTCCAGGCTATGCTCCCTCCCAGCTTCTTGTGTACCTGGCAGAGCATGGGAAGCTGAAAAGTCCTTGACTAGTAGACTACTTAGCAACAASTAAAAACATCAGTGTGTTATCAACATTATTCTCACACTAAATCCAAAACATAGCACTGTACCAACTACTAGGAAAAAAATTAACTCTATCCCAGCTGTAACCAGGACACCAGYGCATAACCACTTTTCATCACCACAAAGCATTGAACTTTTCATCATCCAATGTGCCTGTAATCACTGTTTTGCTATCTGTAGACTGTTAACCATCTATTATACTTAACCCATTAAGTCCTATTCAACCTAAATGCATAAGCTAATTTCCTGATACCTGAAAGCCTGTAAGAACCTCATAAGGCTTTGCCTCAAATTTTCAGGGCCTCAATTTGCATGTATGGGAAACATCCCCCACTCTGCTCCTCCTCCTCTTGTGCCCATTCATTGATGAGAAAGGGCAGTATTTAAGAGCAACCACAAACAACTTCTTTTGGCTGTGTGGGCAGCACAGCAAATTTGGCCAATATACCTGCAACACTTCATATAAAGGTCAATGTGGTACGTCAATGTGGTTTACAAGGAGTGAAAACACAGAAGATTAGCCAATGGGACTGTTAAACTGAGGCCAGCATGGCCACTGGCCAACCACCTAAGTTTAGGTTGACAAGTGACTGATGTGGCCAGAAACCACCAGGCACTGTGCCTGGTTGGCACAGTGTAAGTGGCTGCCATGACTCTGCATGTGTCGGAGCCCCCTTGCTCGGGGAGCAATACACTGCGCAAGAGGTGCCCTCATGCACCAGAGGGCTGACCTTGAAGCAGGAGAGGGATTTATGGTGGTGGTTTTCTGCAGCTAGGAGGACAGGCAGTTCTGGGTCCATGTTCAGGGTAACTGGGGAAGAGCTGGCACAGCTTATGAAGGAACTTGTAGTTCTSCTTACACTCTCTTGCACCTGCAAATACACCTTGCTGTGCATATCCTCACCCTGTCAGAGATAGCGTCCTGACTGACTGCTAGAAGAGGAGCAGTTCCTTGTGTTGGTGCACCTGCTGCTCTCTTGTTCTGCAAGTGGCTTGTGTTGCAGTGACTGGGRTGTCCTCACAGAGGTGTTCCCTCTTGGTCTGTAGTCTCTGTGTCCTCCCCAAGAGCTGGACTTTGGCACTACGGGGTTGCTGCTGCTAATGCTGCTTCATCAGAGGACCGTACATGGGAAAAAAAGAGAAAGTTTCCCCGGATTTGATGGCCTGTGAAGAAAAACACTTYGGTGATTTATGGTTATCCTCTTCAGAGTGCCCTCATTATCTGGGGCAAATCTTCTGCAGCAGAGTCTTGTACCTTTGACCACGTCCTAGGAGGACTGTTAGGAGTAGACCTCTGTACAAGGTGACCTGCCTGTACTGGTAAGCGCCTTTAATGCCATGAGGGGCAGCAGGTAGATGGCAGTGTCACGGACTGATGGCTCCAGACTGCAGAAGGCAGCCCTGTCAACATGGGCAAAAGGGATGGGAGGGAAGAGCCAACCTGTGCAATAGCACTTTTCTGCTGTGGTTTTTGTAGCTGCTTCTGAGTAATAAGTGAATGGAGAACCTCCTCATGCTTCTGATAGCTGCCCCCACCCTAACAGCAGATTAGCCTTTTGATTGCAGCGGAGGTGTCTCATAGGTGTTTGTGTTGCTCTGGACCATGCTACTCTTCATCTGAGTCCCTCTGATATCATTCTGACCTGTCACAGTCTCTGTGTCAAGAGGTATGGTCTTCTGTCCCAGCTAGTGTATGTGCTCCTTCTTCTTCATGCCCCCTCCTCTACCGCCAAAGTGACACCACAGAACAACTCAACCAAACCTTAATTGGGGTGTTTATGGACCACAGTGGACTACCATGGAACATGGCTGGATGGCAGACATGTGAGGGATGGGGAGAGGATGGACTGAGGCTGGACTTTCTCATGACAGGAGACTGGTGCAGACCAGATGTGGGAGGATGAAGGTATACTACTGACTCAAACCATATGGAAGGGAAGAGCTTGTTGTGTTGTGGTGGTTTACCAGGTAATTGCCCTGCAGATTGAATGCCAGCAAAATGAAATAATTTTGCCTAGTAATTCAGTGCGGGGGCAAAATCTTTTATTAGTTGATGGCACTGCTTTGACAGTGACAACATGTAGCCTGCTGTGTCTGGGGATGACAAAGGTTGGCATGTGTACAGTCACATATGGATGCCATTAAAGTCCACTGTTCCTTCTGCAAGGCCTGAATTCTTAGAAATTAACACCACAGACAAGTGCCTCGCTCTCAGCCAGAATGGAGTCAAACTGCAGAGTAGGTTTTTTGCAGAAAGAAAGTGTTTTCTGGTTGATGGAAATCAGGCTAGGACACTTGTCCTTTAGAAAGCCTGCTCTCAGCATGGCTGTTTCCACCTGGAAAGAGGACTCACTGATGTCCTTTTAGCGTGGGGGCCCCTTTACTGCTTCTCTCTCACATCTGCACACAGTCCCAGTCAGAGACAGAAGCCAGTTTATAAGCTGTATGTTCACCGGAGGCAGCTGTTTTGGCAGAGGACAGAGGTTACAGAAGAGAAGTTGATGTGCTGGCACTCGTGTTTTGTGCCTCATCTGCAGTCCCCTTGATCTCAGACAGAAGTGATGTACCAGCAGCCTGCCTGTTCTCTGCCTGGCTTCTTGTAAAAACAGACAAACTGCAATACTGCAGGACTTGATTAATTTGCTGAAACATAAGCATCTAGTGCTGTCTGAGATGCCCTGGGTAGCCCTGCCTGGCTTCTAGCTCCTGGTCCAGGAGGGACTCTTTTTCCTACATAACCAATATTATAGCTATCAGCCTCATGTGGGTGCTTCAAATGTTCTAGGGCACCTCAAAAGACACAGGATGCTTGTGCATGGGCAATTGAAGCGTCTTTCCTTGTAGTGTCTTCCCTGCTGAAGGTCTCTGATGAGCTGCTCCCTGTCAGTTGTATTCCACTGATGTGGGAATGTGTGCAGCCCAAAGGTGGGAGGAATCTTTTTGGTTTTGTGTTGAAAATAGGAATTTTCTGCAATAAAGACTACAGTATACCTGTCAACTACCCCTCACCACCCACCACTGCAAATCACTCTTTAAAATGCAAAGCTTGTACTTGTCTTCTGTTTGGTGAAGACAGCATAGGCTTGAAAGATATGTTTAAGCATGTGGGAAGGAAAGACCAGGCAGCTCTTTATATTTTGACATCAGAACTCTTCCAAATTCCAGAGTGCAGAGCATCTATAAAATATTATTGTTTTTTATGCTAGGATTGAGAATTTAAATCCTTGGGGGTTTGATTATGTTGTGATGAGGCACATGGTAAGATAGCAAGTCTGATTTGTGTGTCTTGGTCTTGGGATTGGGTCTGTGAGCACTTAAATGAGGGTAAGTAAGTTTATCAATTGTTAACTTGCTAATGTAATCAGCATACTTGTTATGTTGCTCAGTAATGATGATCTGTATGTACATCATTGTTGAGTAAACGCTGGGGGGAATGCTCAGCATGGCTGCTTTTGTATGCAGGGACAAATGGCATGTCCTCAAGCTAAGATGGCAACTTAGGTGCTTGCAATGGATCACTCGAAGTGTTATCTTAGTCTTCTCAAACTTGAAAATGGCACTGCAGTGTGCTCATAGGTTTCAGCAGATAGCTGGATCTCAGCTTCCTCATCCTGCTTATGGACAACCTGGCAGAGTCACAGCTTCTTCCTTGGCAAATTCTCATCAGCAGGCCTCTGACTCCTCTCTGCCTCATCAGGCTCGGCATTCACCTTATCTTACCACTTCTTTACTCTCCCTGAGTCTTTCCTCCTCAGTTCTCATTATTCTTTGCCATCCATTTTTCCTGTCATCTTTATTGCCTTCTTCCATACTCCTCTTCCCTCAGTTCTCCCAACCAGCTTCAATTAATTTGGAAGTATCTTACTAATGATCATTGTATTTTTAAAAATGAAGATGTTTTCTTTGACCCATTTCAGTCAGCAACAAAATACTGTTGTCTTCATCAGAGTCAAGTTTTCACCCTAAATCATATACATACACCTTCAAACACTGCGTGAAATTTTCAAGATTGTACAGGACACAACAAAATGACATAAGCTGATGTGATTCATACTGTTATTTGCATGCCCCCTTATTATTACGTGCCTTATTATTTCTGTTGCTCCAAGTAGCCTTATCCACACATTGAGATCCCACTGTGTGGAGACTGCTCAGACAGCTACAGAAAACTCAGACTCTGCTCCTATGTGCTTACAGTAAAATTTCAGTCAAAAACCAGCAGATGAATGGGAAGGGAACAAGATGAACAGAGTTCAGCAGAAAGCTAGAAGTCTCCAGAAGTCTTTCAAAAGAGCAAATAAAATGTCTTGTCCTATATCTAGTTAATGTTCCCTTTGACTTTGTAAGAGTGAGGACTCTTAAGATGAATACCAGAAATAACAGGCTTAAACACAGAATGGCATGCAATGGGGTAAAATACATTTACAAACACAATACAAAATACAAACAGTGCCTGAAAATTCTGTTTTAATAATAAATGTTAATGAAGATGTGGGATACAGTGAACTGCTCTTAATTAAAACGCATTACATTAATATTGTCAGTTCACATTGTTTGTGAAATGAAGTGGAATCATTTATTAAGGAGTAAAAAATAGATGGATTTACTCTTTCCCTCTACAAGTTGAAAATCTTCTATGTTAGATTTCCCTAGATATGTTCTCATTTTCTAAAGAACTAAAAAACTATGCATACAATAACTAGCATGAGGTTTAAACATGAATAGTGCTAGTTTGGAAAACTGATCATTCTTTTTTTCATTTATTTTATGTAGGTTTCCTTTGCCTGATCTGTAAACATGTCCACAGACCTGCTATGTAAGTACATTTCCGTCATCCCACAGTGATTTTTTTGTACCGTATGTTTTTATCAGATTCCCAGATGTGCTCATGATTGATGTCTTTTATCTTAAGTATAAAGTCTGCTTTTACATTTGCGTTTCTTCTGAGGCATCTGTGGAACAATATTACCATTATAATCAACGGGATTATTCTTCAAGTAAAGCATGACTTAATATGAGTAAAATTGTAAAAATCTGGCCCATGTATAAGAACAGACTGGTTCATTGAGACTTAAAATTACAATTCTATCTAAAATGTTTTATCTATCTTTGGCACAAATACCATCCCAGATTACTACTGAGTGATGTGCTTGGGGTTTTTTAATCACTTTATGAATTTAACTCCTGTGTTTCCAAGGCATCATTATCCAAGTCACATCCAAATCTCACGCTTCATCACTATTATCCATCCTTTTTCAACAGTGAAGAATATACAAGTGGCATATCCTTATACTTTGCTGTTGTAACTACCACAAAAAACTACTGCTCCGGTCTCCCAGATACTCACACTCCCTCGGTCCAGCCTAAGCTATCTGCAGCATTAAGCACATTTTCTATGCTTACTGATCTGATCTACATGCTTTCTTCTGGAGTCCTTCCAGTGCCTCAGCTGCCATTTTTTATCATTGCCTCCAAGGGCTGCCCAGCTGCACGCTGTGCAGTATAAGAGAGGGGAATTTCAGAAACCCATTTTATCAGTCTCCAATACTTCCTCAGAGGAACAAAGAAAACAAATTTTTTTTAGTCAATAACTGTAATCAGTTAATAAATAYAAAAACGTCAGTGGCTTACTGGCAGATAGCAGCTATCTGTGGAGGCGATACCTGTACTTCAAGATCAAGTTATTTGTGAAAGTGCATTTTTTGAGCTTTATCTACTAACTGGCAATTTTGGGGCATGCTTAAGTGCCATTTAGATACAGGGAGAACTCTAAAATGAGGAATGTAATATGTCTGACTGTATTGTATACAACAGGCAAAACTGCTGTCAGGAGAGAAATGTTAAAGAAGGGAGAGAGGGGAGGGTGACTGCACAGTGATCCTGGTCAAAATCACTTAAGACTCCTCAACTTTACTCAGATGTTTAAGCGGGTTTGACTGTTTTAGCTAATTTATGCCCTAGCAGTTTCATTTTTCTCTCTTCAGCTCAGCGTCAGCACCTCTCACACGCTTTTCCTAATGATCAGTGGGTTAGAGAAGTTGAGTAGAGGTTGAAGGAGTTGGGTGTGTTCAGCCTGGAGAAGAGAAGGCTCAAGGGGATCTAGTCATGGTCTTCCAGTACAAAAATGGTGGTTATGGAGAAGGAGGTGGAAGCACTCTTTCCCTAAGCATGCACCGTGACAGGACAAGAGGTGATGGCCCCAAATTGCTTCAGGGGAGATGCTCCTGGATGTAAGGGGCATTTTCACCACGGGATCGATTAAACATTGGAATAGGCTGCCCAGGGAAGTGGTGGAATTTCCCACACCGGAAATATTCAAGATATGGCATGACAGGACCCTGGGTAACGCTAATCTAAGGGCCTGCTTTCAACAAGCGGTTGGGCTAGTTGATCTCCACAGGTCTCTTGCAACTTAGATAATTCTGCAATTCTGTATTTCCTTGTGTCCTCAGCTATCTTCTGTGCAGTGATCAGTTATCCCTACCACCTGTCCCTGGTCTTCTCAGTATTGTACCACCTGTGCTGTGGCAGGTCCTGTGATACTTGGTCATGCTAGAGGGACAGACATTTGTCTTCTCACCTGGAGACGTGTGAATAGCCTCAAGGCAGTACCAGTGCTGAGGGGACTTTCCAGGTTCCAGCTGGTGGGAGTACACATGCATGTGGGGTTCGTGACAGCCAGGTAGTGCCTTGGAAAAACGTCATTGCACAGGAGAACGCTAAAGAATAACATGGCAAATCTGTACAGATGTGAAGTGACTCTAGATCTTTATGTCTGTTTTTATGTAAATAAATAGTACAGAGGCAGCCCATGAGCTTAGTACTGGCCTAGGCTAACAAGCAACACCAAGGTGTGTTTTGGGGATAACATCTACCAGGCTGTGTTCCAGGTAAGGAATTTGGATGTAACCAAACTGTTTGTGGGGGAAAAGGGAAGGAGGTGAGGAGCGCTTAGACACATGGAGCTGATGCCAGGTGATCTCAGCACCAGGGAACAGTCTCTGGCTCTTACTGTTTAGTAGTAGGCATGCAGCCTCACCACCCAGTCCCTAAGCCTGACCACAGCATCGTCTTTCACTAATGCTTGGCTCAATACAAGGTCAAATTCTAGGATTAAAAATCTTGTTCCAGGTCACATTAATGAAGACTAGATGTATAATTAAAAAGAAAAAGATCTAACCAAACCGGAACAAAACCTCTTAGATTCCTAGGAGAAAAACGCTGCAGTCTGGGGCAAATTGCACAAAGAAAATGTCATGGCTGCACAATATAAGGGCTGCTGCAGCTAGACCTCAAACTCCAGCAGCTAAGTCTTCAAGCCTGTGGAAATAAAACTGAAAAAGCCGACATCCCAGTGAAGTTTCGGCACGATGAATTTGAGGTAGCAAGTGTTTCTCTGTTTTAGATGGAGAAGCTAAGGAAAAAAAGAAGAGAAGTTTATAAAATGTCTGGCAGCTACTGAGGCTCGGCCGGTCAGAGAAGCAACAGACTTCCCTTGGAGCTTGTTTTTCTTTTTATCCTTGGATGAACTAGCGTGCAGTATATTATGCTGCCTGAATGTAGGGGTTTGTCACGGTTAGYGCCGGGTGCTGTCCCGGGAACGTAGGAAGGCGACGGGCGTGAATGGAGCATGCGGTGGTCGGTGGGGCTCGAGCCTGCTCTTCGGGAAACCTGTCGCTGCTCCTCTCGGCCCGGCCGGCGAAAGCCGTGCAGGAAAGGAGGTGGGTCTTTGATCTCTTTGTTGTAGCTGCTCCCTGGGAATTTGCTGAAATCAATGCCCTGTTTTCCTGAAGAAATGAATGGCTATGCCTAACTAGCTTTGTGAAGCGCTGGGGAATTCACCACTTCTGTTTATTGACAGCTGAAAAGGAGCACATGGTGCTGAATGGGTCCTCCTAGGGAAACAAAACAGAGCAGAGTTAGACTTAGTTGAACACAGGGGCATTTGGAAAAGTCTGCCGAAGGAGGATGGCATGGTTCCTGCCACCTTGTACTAGCATAGCCTGACTTTTTACTAAAAATGCCATTTTAAATAAGGTAAGGATTGTTTTGATTTCCCATACATAGTGCGATTATGAAATGTTTGCCTTTGTGTTCTCAAGTGCAAAAACAATGTTTGAATTGTATTCTGTCATGGGAAACACCTAAGTGACTCTTGTGCTGTTTCTAGCCTCTGTGTATGTTCATTTGTTCTTTATCTAATGGTGATTAATGAATATGAAAAGTAATAGGAAATAATTTGGTATTTGGGTCTTGCAGTCAGGTCCTGAACATCAGTCATTTATGTAGGCTATTACATACAGTTCTTTAGGTCTTTGAGAATCAGCTGAATTGCGTCAGATGATTTCTTGACTGGTACAAATCGCTGCATTAATACTTACGCACAAGGTGGTGACTAACAAGCAGGCCTGTCTGGCAGAAAATCTGGGAATCTTAAAGCCCTTGAAATGTAGGGATACATTTCCAAACCTCTTGTTTCCATGCGTAGACTCAAGGCAAGAGATGGACTTACCACTACGCTTGCTGGTTTTAAATGTACAGTTTTTTTGTAAAGACAGCAAAGAATAGCAAGAGGAGGATGATAATGAAGAAGCAGTATTTCCTTCATGCAAGTCCAGAACAGTTTATCAGACCAAAGGAATTTAGTGTGTAATTCATATGTAAATTTTCTACTGAAAACAGGAGAACAAATCGCCAGAGTTTCTATATTAGTTTCTGTGGTGACTGAAGAAAAAGGTTTCTGAGCTCAAGTAGCTGGAACTTTCAGGTGTGGCCAACTTATGACTGCAGGAAAAAAAGTTAAGTAATGTCATTTCTTCCTTTGTCAGTTTAAGTGTAAGGGCAAGCTCCAAACGGAATAATCGCTGTCGTGTGAGTAGGAATTGCTGGTTTTGTGTTGCGAACCTGCTTCAAAGTGTCTGTGCGTGTCTGCAGTTGTTGGAAAAATCTTGAGTAATCCCCTCATTTCGGGGGAAGTGCTTGGGAAGTTTCATGTTTTATCAGAGTAGTTTGTGTTCCTCAGTCTGGCATTTTTGCTTTGGGTGACTTTGAGCTAGTAATCTTACTAGTTTTGTCTCATTTTGCTCTTCTCTGCAGTAGATAACTTATCTGTTTTTCTTGGAAGCATTGGGGCTCCATATGCAAACATGCCTTCTTTAGAATACTTTGCGATCCTGAAAATGAAAATACATTGCTTAACTGCAGAGTGTCAGCATTGTTGCTTGTGGTGTCTGCCTTTAAATTTCAAAGATTTTCAGAGGGAAAAGCAAAGCAAATGCATTTATGATTTTGACAGAGGTAAAAACATTGAGCTCAAGCAGGCTGATACTGATGTTTGTGAGCTCTGTTGTCATTATTGTTATCCAAATGTGTCAAGAGTGTTTTTTTGACCTCACTTATGTGTATTTATACACGATAGGCATTGGAAACCACTAAAATTTAAAGCTAAAGCTAATTTGAAGTTAACATTTAAGTTGGAAAGGAGGTATATTTGTAGGTCATTTTAATGCAGTAGTCTAGATGTGTCGTGAAAATGTTGACCGACGAGGGTTTCTGGGTAGTTGTAATGGTGTAAATAGAAAAGAATTATGGTCATGGAAAGCTCCATTGATCAGAGCTATTTTAGTTAGTGTAATGGAGAAGAAAGTAGATGATTCATGTGTGGCACGGAAGGTGGGTGGCATTTGTTCTCTGTTACTTGGGCGATAAGGCAAGGCGGAGTGTGTTATGTTTAACTACTGGACTGTGTTTAGGCAGAGGTGTGTAGGGAAGTACATGGGGATGTTTTGGCGAGACAGTTGTCCCTTTGCTTCTTCTAACATCAAGGATCTTTATAAAATATGAATATCATTGTGACCTATTGGCAATGTTGAAGTGGAAGGAGTAGAAAATAATTGATTTCCAACCAATAGAGTAAGATACACCAAATACAAAGTGGGATATGTGATCATACACAGCTCTAAGTAAATATGCATGTTAAATGACCAGGGTTATACAAATACATATCTGAGGAATGGTGCGTTTCCCCCAAGATGATGCCTTTGCCATCTGTTGATCTTGTTCTTCAAGCTAGGAAAGTATGAAAATGGAAACAAATTCTTTGCAATTTTGCTTTGCAAGGTTGCTTCTTAGATTCTAGTAATAGAGACTACTGTTATTTTTATTTTTGTGACTTTTGGAAATAGTTTAAAGAAACTATAGATTAATCAGAAACAAATGTAGAAAAAGTGTTTGGATTTTATTTAATCTTAAACTGAGATGACTGTCAACAGGAGAATAAGTAGGGCTCTATGGAGATATATTATAATCTGAGTTGAGAGTCCTTCATCTGCAGAAAAAATCTGCAATTTTTTCTAAACCCACAAATTTCTGCAACTCTCAGATGTAATTCTCCGATAATACTCTATAATCACATACTTTGTAGTTCTCTGTTTTAGAGAACTAGACTCAAGGCTGTCCTTATGCCTGAGGAGAATAGTTATTGTAAGGGAAATGTATTATACTGCTGCCTAATCTGTTGCTGCCAATTTTATTATCCTTTCTTACTCAGTCGGTTAAAGAAGCTCAGGTGGACATAATTTCTTTAGTACAGTATCAGTCAAGACATTAGATAATTATCTTGTGGTTCCCATTGAAAGTCTTTAGAGTAGAAAAAAGAAGTATATATGAGATCTCAGGAAAAAGAGAACAAGTAAATGGAAACACAGATATGACACTTGCACGTGTGAGTATTTTTTTCACAGAAATACATTTTTGTGTCTGTTCAGCAGCAGAGCTTCCCAATGTTTATGGTTTTTTTTTGAAGAAATCACTTCATGCCTTAAAAGAGGAGAATAATTTAACAGGATCATAAAGGCTAAGGATGAGAGTTTCCTACCCGTTTTGTTCGCAGAGAGGCTGGGAATCAAGCATCCTTTTCATATTGGAAATTAGGCAAGTAATAACAGAAGTTGTTGACTGTGTCCTCTGTTATGAAGGTGATGCATAGTAAGAGCTGAAGCTGTTCTGCTAAGCTGTTAATGACCCTACATTTACAAAAACCAATGCCTTTAAAAGAAGACTCCTACATTTCAGTATTTTAAATATATGCTTTAGGATTCATTAGTAAAAAAAAAAAAAATTAACTTTTTTTTTGTTCTCTTGGGTGAATTGGAATACCAGTAGGAGGTTTGGACAGTTCACTGAGAAAGTTAACTGATTTTCCAGTTTTATTCAGACTTAGTTTCCTCTGAATGTAATATGGATTAGAGCGTTCTTTCAGGATTGGCCCTCCAAGGTCTCAGCCCCCACCAGTCCTAAGTGTCCGTGTATTCACTTCTCCACATGGACTTCCTTCTTTCATAACGTGGCTACTTGCACACCAGTAGAGCCGAGTATATGGACTTCTACCTGCAGAAGTGGGTCCCATGGTTTTTACACTGCATTTTTATTCCCAGTAGCTGTAGCTTGCTTCATTTAGTTATAACTGCCTCTAAAGACCTCAAGTTCTCCAGCTGCAGGATGTGTACAGCATCTCTGTCATGCCAGGCTTCCTCATTGCATCCTACAGTAAACTCGTATTTCCTTCTCCAAAGCGTGTTTACTTGCCTGGTTCTTTGTACCAGTAAGCAGCTGGAGATACATCCCAGCCACTAGTGTCTTTGCTGGGAAAGTTCCCGCAAGTCTATGTTGAAAGTTGTGTCACAAGTGGAAGAGCAAGAATCGATTTGGGCTGATTTCCTAAGGAGAGGTGGCTTTCGTCACTGAGCCCTCCACCAGTCTCCTCCAGATGACATCTGGACGTGGTGGCGAGTAACAACCAAGTTCAGTGAAGGAGAGAGACCCAATCTAAGGTTCCCTTTTAAGGGAACGTTGGAAGGGTTGGAAATATTTCAACTAATTAATACTAAGCATTAGTCATTAGAATCGCTGCACTTCGTTAATCAGAATTGAAACCGTGGTGTTGACCTGCCATGAATTAAATTGTCGACTGTATTAATGCACTTGATATGGTGTGTGTGGCTGCATGCATGTGTATTTATACATACATACATTTAGGAAGACATACGTGGTTGGGGTTTTTTTTGCTAGAACAAAGATAGAAGATTCTGGTGTCTGTGTTAAATTACAACAGTAGCATTGGTGTTATCCACTAAAAGGTCTGACACTAAAATAAATCAACAAGGCTGCTAAAAATCTCCCTAAAAGGAAAGTGCTCAAGACCAATTAAAGCTACTTCTGCTGTGGGAGGTAAAACTTCTGCTGTGGGACGTGTAGATTAGGGGGGTCCAAAACGTGGCCTGGGAGCCACAGGGTGCTTATGAGTAGTTTGAATATAACTCCCTTGATGGCTGTCTGTATTTCTGTGGACAGGGGGATTTTAGTTTTGCTGTCTGCAGTATGGAAGCAGTGCAGTTTGGACAGTGCTAGTGAAGACCTAACGCAAGAAGGTGTCACAGCCAGGATCCACAGCCTTGCACCAGGACCAGCTGCTGCTGACTGCTGTGGGTTGATGAACAGAGCGCAACAGGAAGGTTTCGCTCTCAGGAAGCTTTTGCTGGGCATTAGGACCAGGCTGTTTCTCGTAAAAAATGGCAGTTGTTTCTGTGAGTTTGCCGTTAACCTCCTTCCTTGTTTCTGGATCTAATTTTATACGACTTCATGCCAAACCAGTGGAGGGAGGGGGGAGAGAAGGAAAAAAAAACCCTGAAAAATCCAACTGCATTTTTCAAGTTGATTGTTTGAAATGTATTCAGCTTTCAGCAATGAGAGAAGTCTCTTTGTTCGCGCTGATTAGAACCTATTACATGTAAACTATGGGAAGTGACTTCACTTGAACTGTGCTCGTTATGTATATGGGTTCTGATAGCAACCAAACCCCATGTGGTGTACCAGAAATGTGGCACATACATTTTAGTCCCAAGAATAACCAGAAAAAGATTTATTTTTTTTTTTAAATTAGATTTCAATCAATCAATCAATGCTTTGATCTCAAGTCATTTTTAGATGAATGAACCTACCAAGAATTTTGATAAACAGGTTGCTCAGACTGCAGAGTGAAGTTAAACTTAATAAACACACCCACATATTTTCCCTGCTGTTTGGGTTTTTTTTGTATATTTTTTTTTTTTTCTTTAAGTTTGCGGGAAAGTCCTGTAAGCTACTGCCCTTTCAGGCATTCAAACAGTGAAGGTAACTTCTTTTTTTTCCCCTCCTAGCTGTGAAGTTTGTAAGATACATCAGAGCAGAGGTATCCTTCTGCTGCCCAGGCTTCATGGGATCCTGCAAAAGCTGCTGTGTGCAGTCACACTGCCAAATTTCACAGCCTAGCTGCACTCCTTGAGGCTTCTCTAACTGTTTTGCTTCTAAGATTTGCTAGACAGAAGGAGCACGGCAGAAAGCCTCGTCGGGGTTGGTGGGAGGATGACTTTTTATGGGAGGTTGGTTAAATTCCTTCTGGCTATGCCTGTCATAGTACTTCATGGTCGCCAGGTGAAAAACTTACTGTTCCCAGATGTGCTCGACTGTCATCATGATTACTCCCTATTAGGAACTAATAAYGAATCATAGTTGTTATCATTTATATGTTTGCATAACAAATAGTTTTGGAGTTCTAAAGAGTTTACATACTTAAACTTGTATCTGCCAGGAAAACACGTGTGTGCTTTGCGTTAGAAGATTTCTTTACAGTCAGATAAGTGCTGAGTCTCCCTTCTAGATGCATCCTTCCATAACAACAGCCACGATGGACAGGATCATACCACTGTGAGGCAGGAGCGGGTGCCTTGATGGATGATCTCCCACGGCTGGAGACCCGAGGATGTACCCGCCCTCCAAATCTTCTTTCCTCTTGGGAATGAAAGCAGGGGCACGGGGAGGATGGAGGCGAGGTGAGGGAAAGTGTAACTGCAGATCAGCGTCTGGGTCAGGATGCCTAAGGGCTGGGCTCACCTGCAGTGCCAGGTCCCAGTTTTAGGGAATTAGCTCGACCTGCCGGTCTGACTGAACATATGGAGTGGCAGTAAGGCATGTTTGCTGTTTTATTTCTCTGTTTCTGTCTCCAAATATAGTAACTCATTTTTTAAGTTTTACATTTTAGTAGGGTGAGGTCACGTTCCTATGAATATGTTTAATGTTGAGAATGATTGCTGGGATGTTTGCAAACCACCTACCGTTCTCCTCCCTGGGGACAGGGGGCCTCAAAAGAGGCGTAGGCATTCACTCGCTCACCCCTGCACAGGACCAGGACTCCTCCTCCCCCTCCACCAGCATCTCATGGGCTCTGGTCCACTCACCAGCAAGCCCGAGGATGGCAGCCAGCAGGGCAAGGCCTCAGTAGGGGAGCCGATGCTGCCCCAGCAGCATGTCCCACAGTGTCTGTGCTGGTGCCACCAGGTAGAGACTGTGAGGCTTCAGGGTCTCCGTGTGTCAAAGACGTGGGAACTCACTGCTTGAAATCTATCAAAAGTTTTCCTCTCGAGCACTTAGGAGTAATTATCCTTTTTTTTTTTTCCCCTTTTTTTGGGGGGTGTTATTTTGGGTGCGGGATTATGGAAAATACAATAGCTGCTTCCCAAATAATACGCTGTGTGGTGCATGAATGTGCAAGTTTGCAGTCTTTGCTCAGGTGAGCAATTACGATTGCAAAATCAGCCCGGAATGTGGTTTCCTGATTTATTTATTTGTTCTTTTTTTCTATGCAGAGCTGAGCAGTTGTAACTCTCTGCTGCTCCAAGGTTTTGTTGTATAAGATAGAAGAGATACGAAAAGGAGACATTGAAGAAATGTTCATCTATTTTCGTGTTGGACTAGGGAGTCAGTTATTACAGTTAAGTGAAAATCAGTCAGTAGAAAATTTAGCATGGCAAAATATCAGAAGTTACTGGGATTTGAATAAAATTCTTATCATCTGAATTCTGATAATTATAACGAGTTCTATTTTACTATACTGTAAATAGGATGAATTATTAATCAGTTCAGAGTTTCAGCTCCTTTGTAAATGCACTTTGCACATCAAGCTTAGGACATGTAAAGGCTTCTTTCATAAACATTTTTTACAGAGAAAATGTGTGGCAGCGGCCCACGATAATGGGAAAATAACTTGGGATTAACTGTTTGCTAATTGAGTACTTTGAATTTTTGCCAAATAAATTATATTGTGGAACAAGGTTTTCAAGCTTTTCCAGCAAGGAGTGCTGCAGAACAAACCACAGGGCAGGAAAACCTCGTGTACGTTTGTGTAAGAAGAACCAAGACTCGCACACTGCACATGCAATGCATATTAGACAGAAAATGTCCACAAGGTATGTATGCAGCATTCCTCTACAYGGAAGCTGAACAAGGCTAACGGAGCAGCACAGTTTTACTCTGGGATAAATTACTTTTGTTTGCTATGCAAATCTTATGATTGTAATTAGGCTAGGATTTGGACGGCTGTGTACACTGATCTTTGTTCCCTCTGCGCACAGGAGCTAATTCTAATGCTGCAAAACAGCACAGCAAATGTTGAGCGCTGCTCAGCTGGACGATCGTTTCTCGCGGGGTGTCTTTGCTCGAAGTGGACATTTTAAAAGGAATGATTTACCTCTGCCTTCATAGGGCACATAAATCATACCGCAGGCATCTTGTGGGCCACTGAAGTGTTCAGGTACTGTAAAGTCTTGCTTGAAAGTAAAGGTTGGAGAAAACGCAGGAAGGACTGCCTGATAGGCATCTTGTTTTTAGCAAACTGGTTTTAAAAAGTGGTGTTCTGCCGCTGATTGGTTAAGGAGCTGGCGGTATGTTTGAGCTGTCACGACAGTGATTGCAGTTCCTAGTATGGCTATGTATAGCTCCCGTTATCTCTGCAGCCGGACTTTGTGTAACCGCAGCCTGTGGCTCCTTGCCCACACTAATGAGCTCTCCCCGAGGCTGGGCTTGTGCCTGTGGGGGTGGCACGGCACTYGGACGGTGCTGCTGTTTTGGAAACCCGAGTTTGTTAACTGTGCTCGAGTCCAGCTTGCCTGAACCTCTGTGCCAGCTTGGCCACTGCTGGCCAYGGAAGCTCATCCCCGTGCAGCATGGCCGGCCCCAGAGCCATCTGGAGGATGAGGCAAGCTGGCCGCTGAGGCTGCCAGGCTGTAGTCCACAGCAAAGGAGAGCTGTCACCTAGACCTGGACTGGGGGGAAGAACCAGCGTGGTGAGGACGGTACAGGTGAGCCACACTCGCAGACCGTTCTCCTCCCTGGGAATGTGGCGGCCAGTGTTTCGGTCAGCCCGTGTGGTGGGAGTGCATCCTGCAGGCAGCGGGTGTCATTTTTCCGGTGACTCAAAGAGCAGAGGAAAGCCATAGCTGCCGACCATGTCTCTCGATGGCTGGGCAGAAGTGGGAGCAGATGCATTCAGGGGCAGGGGTACCAGGCTGGGGGCGTACAGGAGACGTACCCTTCTCTTAGCCCATCCAGCGGCGGTTCGCAGGGCACGAGCACCTCGTCCGTGTGACAAGGTGGTGGCTGCGCACCCGCAACCTGGGCAGAGTCTGCACCTGCACCCATGCTGGGCTCCTCTGTACGCGTGCCTCCCCACTGCTGCAGTGGAGTTCAGCAAAATAAAAATCTTATCAGCTACAGGATCTATTAGGTTGTGTAGTTTTATCTACAGGTAGATAAAAAAGGCGTTATTTGGAACTTTTTCAGAATCATTGCAAAGACACAGAGAAAGAACGAAGAAATACCCTCTAGGGGACAACATAGCATTGCTGCTCTAAAGATACAGTAAATGACACAATCTGTTTTTTAACAGCTTGTAACTCCTGTGAATCTCGTTTATTTCTGTGTGTTGCCTGCTCATCTAAATAACAGCAAAGCAGAGAAACTGAGGYGGTTTTACTTTTTCTTGCATGCTTGCACATTATCAAGTATTTCTGTAAATATGACATCGAATCCATTAATTTTGTTTGTGTAAATACAATTTAAGGGAGCAGGGAAACTGTAAAAGCATCAAGTGAGGTACTAAAGTGCCTAACAAAAAGCAGAAAAAACTCTTCTTCACAGAAAGTGATTTTTCTAACCAAATGTATTTCATTTCTAGTGCTAATACGACAAAGTGTGTGTTGTTTCCATAGCTGGATGCTCCATATTTCAGAACAGGTTAGAGTGTGTTCTGAGGCTGTTGTTGAAAAAATTACGTTTTACTTAAGCAGCCAAGTTAAAAGGGGGCATAAAATCTGTGTGAACTTTGCAAACTGGTGCCATGCTGCAGCTGTGATAACACATACGTTCCTTTGCCAACGGCATCTGTAATTTAGCATTGAAATACAAAGGATCGTGACTTGGTCTGTAATTATCTCCGAGGAAGAATGTGAACTTGACAGTTTTGCGCTGTTAGTTTGGGGGGAAGAAATTACAAAGACCCCTGTTCCCCAGGGTGGTCCCTAAAGTTATTATATTTACAGTGGTCCACTACTGTGCTTCTGGTACACCTGACAATTTTTAGTGTGCAATAAATTCAGAGTCAGGGTACTAACATGCTGGTGTGGGGTCAGAAATACTGTGTAGCGAATGTAATTCTGGGATGCCTGTTAAATAACTAAGGCATCTAGTTACCTTCATATCCCATGTAGTGAAACATAGAAAATCCTAGAATAAGCCTTTGGCAGCTCCGGATATTTCAAGGTGCCGTGCAGCAATGCCGGGTCAGAATCCCAAGCCATACTAGCAAGGTGCTTAAAAAACACTTCCAGCTCTGCAGCTAATTTCATTCAGTGCTAGCTGACAGCTTCATCATGCCGGTTAGGCGTGCCACCCGGGGAGCCGTCCCTGGAGCTCCTAACCTCGGTGGCATGCTTGGCACCTGTTCGGATGCAAGGCGGTCCCTGATTTCGGAGGAGTGCCTCCCCAGCACCCACACCGCATGAATCGTTTCAGACTTGGATCCAGAGGACCAAGGGGGGTTAGCTAATGGGGCACTAGTGCCGAATTTGGAGGCCGATTCAAGGGAGACCCTTTTTCCCTGCTTTCCCTTTCTGGCCTCCAGGGTGGGCACTGCCCCGGGGCGGCTGGAAGGTTTGCTCTGGAGCTCGGTAGTGATGAATCACAGAGGCATGGCATGGATTGATAAGGTCGTGTACTTTACGATTAGATACATCCTCCCTCTAACAGGAGTTCTTTGTCTCCATTTTGCTTTTGGTAATGTTTTTCGGCAGTTTGCATACAACAACTCTCCAAGTGGGAGCTGTTTGACTTGAGACAAAGTTGCTATTATTCTAGGTAAGCTCAGGAAGCCCTCATAATTTTGTTGCCCTCAGAAGACATAGATTGTTGGCAATTTATTTAAAAGCCAATTAAGTTAAATCACCGAGAAAATATTTTTGTTCTTGCAGCCTAGCTGTAAAGGGCTTTCAGGTACATAAAACAGTGTGTAACAAGAAAAAGCAGCTGTATTATTTTTTGTGCATTTTAAGTGATGGCTGTAGAGTGGCATGTTCTTTATCTGTAGCACTAGCAAAAAAAATCATGTATTTCAGCTATTCATAGTGCAGGTGTGTAGTCTGGGAGCCATGGCAAAGAAAACTATTACATGGTCCCCAAATTATTGAAAAGTAAGGACCACTGCAGTGCCTGCAGCCTGACCAACACGCAAGTCTGCCGCCTCATTTAGAGTTGATGGGAGAGCCCAAAGAACTCATTAGGAACACTTCAGGCTTATTTGGGGAGATTTTGGACTAGACTCTCGAGGTGTGTAATTTAGTCAAGTGCCTACTTGTGTTTACAAACTGAAACCTTTTCGAGCTACCCTGAATATGGCATTTATGGTGCTACTGTCCTTTCTCAAAGACCATCTCTGATGTCTCTCCAGGCGGTGTCTCCTGAGCCCTTATGCTTCTCTTGACCTCTCTTTGGCTACGAGCCCCTGTCTGTGGGGAAGCCTCACCTCTCCTCCCCCAGTCTCTGCTACAGCGTCCCGTGGCTCCCTTGGACTCTCTCGGCTGTTCTGGCTCCCCTCTTCTGCTGCTTATTGTCGCTTACTGAATAGACTTGCTCAGCAGAGTTTCCAGAAGTAAAACAAAATGAAGTAGTCATGGATGACCAATATCAGCTTTTCCTTTTAACTCAGTCGTAAAGCATTGTTGGCTCGCTGGTTTGGTTTCTACTGTCTATAAAAAGGTTTTGTGCAAGAAGTCCCCTTTTTCCCATCGCCCTGTGTGACACCAGTGCCGGGATGACCTTCTGCTGGAGAGTCTCATTGCTCAGTTGTGTCGCTGCTCTGTATGAGTTTCCCTGGCAACCAGTTTGAGCTACACTGAACCAAAAATATCTCACTGTGCTGGGGGAAAGTCAGTTTGCAGACGTGTGTTTCTCATTAATGACTTCTGGATGGTTCGTGTGTTCAGCCTGCAGATGTCATTATTGGGAACCGATGACTAGGAGATGCGGCGTGCCCCTTTTGCTTACTTCCACAGGCAGCACAGTCTGCAAGAAGGCTGCCCTTGTGTGGTTGTCATCTGAGTTGTGACTGTAAGACCCATTGTACACATTTTTCATGGTATACTGAGGGGCTCGTCTTCTACTGAGAATGGTCTATGCAGGCTCACAAAGTCACAGTGATCTTTCTTGGACTTCTTGGATCTCTGCAAATTACCTTGGTTATTACTGGCAACTTTGCCCTTCTCATTTCTATATAAATATATGCACCTTGATTTACAGGTGTGCGTGCTGCAAGCTTCAGTTTTGCTGCCATCCAGGTCACCAAAGGTAGAGTTTGTGGCACCTCCAAATGAGCTTGTATATAAATCTCTGGAAGTCAGGACTCACCAATTCGCACAGGAGAGAATGCACAAACTGGAGGTCTTACTTCAAACCTTCCTAGTTCAGTTTTGGCTTGCAGATAATCTTTTCACTACCTAATGTAGAATACACTACCTAATGTAGAATAGTGGTGTGAAGAAAAGCATTGGCAATTCAAGATGTGTTCTCAAGGTGACAAAATTAGAAGAGACTAAACTGGAGAGCAGTATGTCATTTTTAGTAACAGGTTCCCTTTTCTGGCTTTGTAGGGTGTGAGGATTGCGGTAAAAGCCTTACAGGAGAATGCAAACTCCACGGACCACTCATCAGGGCTAAAGATAGGGTTATTCCTAGCCGAGCCCGTCTCACCCTACCTCATTACCTCACTTTGCGAGTGTTGGAGCTGCGAGCTGGAAACCAGCAGAGTAAGTATTTTAGCTCTTTTTCCCACATTTGGGAGAGAGGAGACAAAACTACTAATACTGGCTTGTTTTCATGAATAACTCAAGGCATAATCATTGGGTATTAACAGCGTGAAGACTACTTTATTTTCAGCTGAGCACAGCTAAAGCTCACATTCAGCTACTGTTTTTTATGACTGATTTCTAGTAACCTCGATGCACAGACTGGCGGCAGGACGTTAGCCAGAGCTGGTGTGACACTTAGCTGTGAGCAATCAGTTAGCTCTGTTCAGTCAATACAAGTTTAATGAATGTTGAATTTGTATCTAGTAGTAACAACCATGCACTATTACTTTTTTTTTTCTTTTCCCCAAGCATGCAAAACAGGAAAGAATATTCAATAAGAGGTCAGACACAAAATGGTAAATAACATCCCTCACCCACCCCCCGCAAACTCAAAAGAACACGGGGTTAATTTACCTCTTGCAACATCTTCAGTTCATATTATAGAAAGACTGTTGTTTCCTTCTGAGGGCAGGGCAGTTTGAATGCCCAAACTTGAACAAGGGAACTACATCCTTAGTATGCAAATTTTCCACAGCTACCTGTGTAAAATTAGTCCTGCCTAGATTGCATTTCAGAAAGAGAATGACAAGATGCCTGTTGTGTAGCACCATTGGTATTAGGCAGGGGAATAACTAGAATGATTAAGACGGCTAATGCTGTGTTTTTATAGATTCTCTCCGCTCATATTGGGAGAGAACAACCTCGTAAATAATGCCAACAAACAGCACTATGATAACATCAGCTTGTAGATTGAAGAATATCAGCACATTTGTGTTGCATATTTAGTTTAATATCCTGTCATGGATTTTAAACACTTTTGTATTCAATGTAACACCCATTTTAAAAAAATCTCTGTACATATTTACATCCTTTTCAGATTCTTCCCGTTAGAATTATTTACCTGGGTTATTTGTCTAGAAGAAGAATTCATGTGTTCAGCACTATTGTGTTTATCTCCATTTTCACAACTGTAAATATACAAGAAATAGTTTGTGATGTCTATATTAATATTAGACTGGTCTTTTTTTATTCACAGTCCTTGGAGTATTTGCAAAGAAAGTAATACAGAAGAGAACACAGTTTGGTCCTTATGTTGGTCAACTGTCTACAAAACTGACCCGCTATGATGAGAGCAGGCTAGTCCTGCAGGTAAAAACCTGGTGACTTACTATGAAGTGCATATGTGTCTTTAACAGTTCATATGTATTTATGTATTTTAACCAGTCAATTTGCCTTCTGATCTAGTTAATTAATTGTACCTCTGATCTGTATGTATGAATGCAAATCACATTATTAGACAGCACAGCATAACCTGAAGTGCCAAAATGTTCCTGTGTATTGTGTTTTCTAGAAGTTTGCTTTCCTGCTTTCTAGTTTTAACACACAGGGTGATTTGCCTATCAGTCTAACAGCTCTTGATAAACTTTTCACAGAGCATGGCTACTGAAAGTATCCAAGGATAGTACTGTCTTCCCAGATAAAACGAAAGGATTTGTGCTTAACACCATACCACTGGGAGGGTTAAGTTTGTGCACTGAGTTAGCAATAGTGGCAGAAATATGCACTAAGACACCTGCTTAGCAGTGCAGAGATGGGGAAACACTTCTTAATGATGTGATTATATATAAACTTTGACACACAGTGCACGAACTCAGTTTATTTAGTCAGATTGTTATTTAGGGCTGGTAACATCCCTTGCTGCATGGGCAGATACCAATTGTCTCATCTGGACCGTGACACTATTGTTGGTACTTTATCCAGCACAAATAATGGCCTCTCAGGACCAGCCTAGCTTAGACATACCTGCACGCACATCCTTTCCCACAGCAATTCCTTGGGAGTGATAGTTGATCATAATCCTCTATGCTCCGGTCTCTGTTTTTTGCTGCACGGGGTCACGCCTGGGCACACCTCTCTTGTCATACAGCAAGTTCGTGGTCAAGCCACAGCCTCCGTCAGGACTTTCCGACAGGTCACAGTTCTTCCACAGCCTGCATTTCATATCAGGCCCTCTCACCCCCCAGGAGAGCAACTGTCCTGTGACATGCTTTATGTCATCATTTGAGCTTTCTCCAGAAGCTTGGGACTGGAAAACACTGTCTGTTGTGGATGGAGGCGTGGAGATACAGATACTTCTGCAATTTTGTTTGAGAGTGAAAGTAATAGCTTCAGTAATTGCTGTAAACTTCATTTGCTCATGGAAGTCATGTGAATGGTCTGCCGGGAAAGTAACAATGTCCTTGTGTGGGATCTTCATGGCATGTTGACACCAGAGAGGATTTGCTCTTCTCAGTAACTAAATTTCTGCCRTCTTTATGAAACACTTCAATTCCTACAAATGGAGAAAACGTACTTCTTCTCTAACGAGCTTGCGAGCATGGATGAGCTAAGCACCCAGTTCCTTCCTCTTCACTAAGCCATTGTAAACCACACCCTATCCTCTATCAGTCAGCCCCRTTTCCTTAAAAGTATACAGTGATAAGCACAGCTCTGGTTGGTGAATGGACTGTTTCTTCAGAAGAGGAGACCAGAGTCCCAGATTTCCTACATGACAGCAGTAGCTGCCTTGACTTCTCTCTAGCAGCATTCTGAGTATGTGACCAAACTTGTCCAACAGGCAGGTGTTTTCATCAGAAACATGACAAAGTTAGGTAAAATAGTTTCCAGAAGCAATGGAAATGCAACTTGTTTTGCAATTAATTGCTCACTTATATGGTTAGTAGAACAGATACATGCTGTGCTGACATCTGTTGTGTAGCTTCAGCTGTCCATGTTCGAGACTATATTGCAGAAAAGCAACTGTCTAGTACGAGGTGAGGAGCATTTGCCTCGTAGAGGCATTCTCTTGCAAAGGAATCTAGGAAGAATGAAGTAAAGCAAAAAGAAAGATCTTTCTGGCAGAATTGTTCATTTGTATTGACTTAGGCATTGTTAAGGGGAAAAAGAGAAGACTGTTAAAATGCCATTATATCGTTACGTTACCTCTCCGGACTTATTACACAAGTTATACAATTGTTCCGTGCAAAATGGAGCATTAATACAGCACCAAAGTTTGAGATTATCAAGTACTCGGGAAGTACATTAAGGCATAAAGCTTATCTTTCTACCTGCCTGCACTTAGTTCTTATAATATTATCTTTATATAACATAAAAATGATGAAATTTAAACTGGAAATACATACAAAGGCCTACAGATATTTTAGTAGCTGGGCACTCGGCAGGTATTCATTCTTCACTTTCTTCTGCACTCAGTGTTCTTTAAGAGTGATCTGTTTCAAAACAACCATGATTTCAAAGGACATATGACCAAGACAGGGTAAATATCTGGTAGCCGTGATTCCAAGTTAAAGAAAACTAATGTGCCTCTACACAGGACTTGGGTTTATCATGTTTTTTCTCTGTCCTCCCCCTTTGTTTCAGGTATTGAAAGATGGAGGGAAGTACTTTCTGGACACTCCCAATGAAGACTGTGGAAACTGGATGATGTTTGTCCGGCTAGCCCGGAACCAAGAAGAACAGACCCTTGTGGCTTATCAGCACTGCGGAGAAGTCTACTTCACAACTGTTAAGGTAGTTAAACCCACATTGCTTCACCTGTCATCCAAATGGAAATTTATAGGCAAAGGTTCTGAAAGGCCAACCCTTTTACACATGAAAGATTGATTATACTCAGGCAACTGGATCTTTATTACATACCACCTTTTACATCACTTAATCTGTAGTAAAGCAAGCAGTGTATGGGGTTTTCCAGTAAAAGGCAGTGTGTACTTACTGTTGTGGGTAGTGAAGAAACTGAGCAGAGAGAAATAGAAATATTATTCATGATGGCGGTGTTTAAATGTGAATGTTGTAAAGTTCTCCAGTTCCAGATAGGTACGTGGTGAGATTATCTAGCCATGTTACATTCAACAGTACTTCATCCTGGAAAGAAGAAACACATTCCTTTCCTTTATTACATTTTTGGACGCACATTGTATTCTGAGCACATTGCCAGGTGCCCAGGAACAGGGTCCTAAGTAGAATCTTTATGTACTATTTTCCTTTCTGAAGACTTAACTGCAGAACTTACAATACTGTGATGTTGCCATGAAATGATCAGTTTATGTTAGAGATTCTGGACTGCAGCTTTGTCTGAGGAAAGAAAACAAAGTACTCTATTTATAAATGACACTGGAACATACAGCCTTAGTTTTTGTTGTTTTGGCCACTTTCTCAGGCAAAGTTTGTTTTAATCAGAACTTACTCTTTTGTACATTTAGAAAACTGAAGTCTATATGTTGAACTTTCACTGTTTTCCTTTCTTATTCTTAAGTTAATGCTTGTATATCATTGTGGGCAACATTTWAAAAAAAAAAAGAGAATACTAGTCAAAAGAAGTTACTGTGGGATTAAAATCCAGCATTTCAATTTCATTTCCAAGATTGGCACACATTTCTATGGGATAGTAGTGTTTACTTTTGTTCCTCCATTTTTCTTTCTCCACCTGCAAAGTGAGAAAAATATTTACCACACAGTAATGGTGTGAGAATAAGTTAATGGTGATAACACTTCTATAAAGTCTTTTATAACAGTGTTAAGTATAGTTGCTTTTGGATGAATAATAAAATAATTTAAAAAAAAGAAAATCAATGTAAAACAGTATATGCTAATCTGAGACAGTGTTTAGGCTGTGTTTGAAATTCTGATGCAGTCCATACCATTTGAGATTTCAGTTTGATTTTTCAATGCATACTATAAGTGTAGAACTGACAGGATTAATAATACTATATTTGGGAAGCATGAACACACGCTCTTTGAAGCAGTTGTAGTTATGAACCTAGTAACTTACAATTTCCAGTACAATTTAAATACTATTGAACCAGCTCTCTGCTGACTTCAGCAGAACTCTGCTCACTGGCATTAGTGGAGAGTTGCATCCTATATACTGACATGAAGAGTATCTTAGGATGAGGAATGTGTCTTGGAACTGTGCTGTGTATCAGGAGGAATTACTTTGGTTTTCTTGCTCTTAAGTCCCAGTATCATTCACAGTACTGTGGCATCCTGCAGATTGTCCCCGGTCAGCGAAAGTGATAGCCTTTTGCTACACTTAGGCACACCCTGCTGGTCACGTCATGAGGCTGCCTTAGGGCTGGTTATGAAGATAGTTTCTCAAGATATTTTGAATAAAGTCTCTTAAGTTGGGAGTAGAAGGATTGGATCCTCTCCCCACTGTTTTTAGTGAGAGATGGGGTTTCAGTGACATGAAACTGCAGCTACAAAAGCATACATGTAAGTGGCATACTAACAACACTGTTAGCGTACTTGCTGACCTAATGACTGCAGTCCCTAGAAATAAGTATTTTTWAAAAGTATAGAATTATGAGGAAGTAAAAATTATCCACGGTTGCTCTCTGTCTGATCACAGGAGAGTTTCATGTGGGTGCTGCCATAGCTTTCTCTTATTGTCACAGGTGAGACAGAGTAAATGACAACTTGTAGTGGATTTGGATACTGGTGTTTAATCTCAGTTTTACTGAGATTAGAACTGTTACCTTACTTGACTATTTCATACACTGATGCACTTGCTCTTCCTCCAAAGTCACACTGACTAGGTTGCAGCTTCCCACAGAGGAGATCGCCACTGGTCCAGGAACGTCAGGCAGAAAATCTTGACAGTATCGTGCTGTGCAACTGTTTGTGGGTACCAGTCTCAGGTGTCACTGGCCAAGGTCCCGGTCCCAGGGCATCCCCAGGCATTTGTCTCTGTGGAGCTCCCCTCAGGCTTGGTTTTCTCCATCTAAATAGACTATATGCAGGAGCACAATGCATGATCGGCCTCCTAGTTGGTGGCTCTGCCTCATGTCCTTTATTGAGTGGAGAATTCAGCACATACCATTTCTGTTTAGGCCAGGTGTTATCAAAACGTACAACCAACCCATACTGGTTGTAGTTAGCAAGCAGGCTTGTGCTTGGGAGTTCAAAAGTTCAGTTTTTGACATTATACATGCAATTACCTGTCACCTGTCAGCATTAACAATCTAAGTTGTCTTTTACCTACCATGCTTATCCAACACTGATGTTAAAAAATAAGTGTATTTTAAGATGTCACATTTTGTGGAATAAGACTCAGCTGCTCTCCTTCCAGGCTAGTTTGTTCTTTTTAGTGGCACAAGTTTAGTTTAGTTTAAATAAAACTACAAGTACAGTGCAGATTGGTTCTACCCCTGTTGCAGCAATGGTGTTTTTTATTATAGATGAAGAAAATTGTGTGCAGGGCCAGGGAGTCATACAAATCATGACCCCAAAGTTAGTTTTCTCCTTTGCTTTTAAATAACTAATGGATTTTTAGCCAGTGAGTGTAATCACTCCTCTCTTTTTCTATTTGCTGTATTATTGACTGAAAGTATTTGTCAGAGGAGGTCATAGTMCAGTCCAAGAAAAGATTTGGGCAGACATGACTGGATGGGAGACTGCAGATTATGAGCTGCCTTAGACCTGGATGGGAAGGCTTCAGTGAAAGGAGGGCAGAGGTACAATGAAGCACATGCATAGTGAGCCTGACACATTAGAGCCAGCGCATGGAAACATGCAAGTTTGACTTGCAGTCCTCATATTGATCAACTCTGCACCCACGCTCTGCGAGTGCGACACATTCAGGAGGCATCCAAGCTGTTATGCATTCACGATGCATTTTTCCTTTGCCTGTACCCTATAGTTAAGTGTTGTGTCCAGTGGGCTTCGAAACATCAAGGAATAGGCATGGGATATTGCTTGGAAAGACTGCTGGATGTCTGGACATTACAGACAAATAGATCTCATTGAGCAAAGGTCATGAGGGCTAAGGCACCCCTCCTGCTACTGTCCCCGCAAAATCTCTGTACATACGCATTTCTGCTTTTAGAAACTGTGAAGGTGGAAAACGCTAGTGGATAGTAGTGCTCAAAAAGTGCTTGGATCTTGAAACTAAGTTACCAATAATTTAAACAGATTCAAAGACTGCAACTTGGGTAAGGACACAAATTGCACACACCTCCCCCRCCAATCTTCAGTATTATTTGGTATAGGAAAATTGGCACAAGTAAACATGTGCTATTTTCTTCCATTCACAGCCAATTGAACCCCACACAGAATTGAAAGTATGGTATGCTGCCGATTATGCCAAATTTATGGAAGCTTCTGCAGTCTTCATTAAAGAAGAATCTGACGTCTGTCCTTTGCCTCCAGTAGCAGTAAGTACCCCTAATCTGCATTCAAGCCATCACCAGACATAGTAAATTACAATTTACGTGCTTTCTCTGTTTATGTAACTCCGGTAATGCTAGAGTAGACCATAGAGTAGTAGGCTAACACAAAGCCAAGAGCAATTTTAACCAAACAGCTACTCAGAGAAAGGCTGCTCTTCCTCTCCTATGTTTGTAATCCAGTGGAGCCATTACATATAGCCAGAAGTAAGTGGCACCAGTGGGATGTGTTGGAAAGACTTAAGATTGGCATTAATTTGTAGATAACCAAGCTGTCCAGCCTCAGACTTCTTTCACCAGTTCCCCCTTGTTGTGCTCTGACCGGTTGGTCAGATAATGCACTGATTATTTCAGTCTTTCCTGTGCAATAACCCTTCTCTTCTAATCCTAATACCTTCCCCTCTGTATGATAGTAGGAATCCTTAAAGTGGTAGGAGAAGTTCGTAAGTGTTGAAAACATGACCGTGAAGATTGATACCTATGCTAGGAGGAAATGTTAAACAGGCAGTACGACAGAAGCAGGAATTCAGAGGTGCTCCAGGAAGGGAAGTAACCCCATTGTTGCATTTGCATGAGGGCTTTAGAGTATACGCCAGAAAGAAGGGGTGGGAGGGCCACAGCATCAGACATAGATAAGGTAGAGGAGGGCTCTGTCTCTAAATAAAGACAGAGTGGACATAGCCTCACCATGTTCTCCAGAGCAAGCTAGCCCAAGAGCAAGGGAAAGTAAGGACAGTTTATGAGAAGCTTAAGTAAAATATAGAGACAGCTAAGGAAGTGCATGGTCCTGTATTAATTGGAAGTACATTTCATCAGTGACTGGGGTTTTTTTGTAATTGTTTTTCACTGGAATTTTTAAAATGTCAATATTTAAAGTGAATTCAACTGAATCCAGTAGAGCTCTTATTTCCACAGAAATAATACTTCCAAATAATGCATTGCTTGCCAAAAAACTTTTATGTTTTAATGCCTCTAAGTTAGGATAGGCTTGAGATCCCCAAACCTAAGGTGCTTCTTAACGAGTTTAAGAAAGTCTAATGCCAAATGTCAAGCTAAGTGAGGAAGTCTCTCCTGGAGGCATTGACCATTACCATCTGGTAAAGCATGGAGTCAGCCCAAAACATAAGGAAATCCTGTACGGCTAAACTACAGTTGTGTGCAGAAGCCCACCCAATTTTTGTATGGTTGCAATAGCAGATAAATTATGTCAGTCTAAGGTTAAAGTACAATTTGCAACTGCTTTTATGAGTAATTCCATAAAAGGAACAAATGTAGAGACTTCGAAATTCAGTAAGCACAGATAAACAAAGGTGAAGGACTCAGGACTGTTACAGTAAATGCTAAACAAAAACATGGAAATCGGTATTTAGCCAACCATTTTTTCTTCCTTCTAGTTTGTAGACTCCTAGAGAGAATTCATTTCCAGCTGAACAGCTGTGTGGTAGTACATTAAAGTAAATATCGCTAAGGACAACGACAGGTCTTGGGAAAGCCCAGGGGAAGATRTAGGGTCAGTGAGAAGAATATGACCTTTCCTTACAACAGCTAATAAGAAAGACCTGTTTCTGTTCTCATTGCAGAAAGAGCCTGTAGACCCTTGGATATGCTCAAGCTGTAGAAGCACTTTTGCAACTTTTGCTCTGCTAGAGTCTCACCAGTGCATCCATAAAGACCGAGTCCTTACCACCAGGTTCAGACCACCAAATAAATTGGGACCTGTAAAAGCAAAAAGCAAACTCAAAGGGAAACTGAGAGGAGCGGCATTAGGCAAAAGCATTGCTCAGTGCTATGGGACCATTTCCTGTTCCTCTGCTGCAAAGCTTAGCTGTGCCAGCTCAGGAAGCAATTGTGATGCTCTTGTGAGGTTTATACCTAAATGGAGAAATGGCCGGTCTTCACTGCTGAAGGGAAGAGAAGTGAAGCAGCCAGACGGTTACCCTTGCCGACTCTGTGGGAAGATATTTGATTCCATTGACAAGCTCACAGTCCACAGTTACACGCACAAAGGGGAGCGCCCCTACAAGTGTTCACAGCACGGATGCACAAAAGCCTTCATTTCCAAATATAAACTGCTCAGGTACAGCTCTGAAGGCACTCCTCTTCTGGTGGGTGTGTGGGGAAGAAACCAAGGACATCTTTTTCCTCTTGAGTGTCCTAGTGACAGTTAATCCCCAAGTTCCAGTTTTTATTATTCCTGTTTTGGTAGAATTGGAGAAAACTAAACTCCCTCAATTGCGGTGGCTACTCAAAAAGATTATGTTGAGCAATTTTAACCTACTCTATGCTTTATGATTAACACCTTCCCCCCAGAAAAAGTTAGGCTTTTACTAATAATCTAAGAACTTGTGAGAATGCCTTCCTTCAAGAGTGCCAGTGTTTTCAAGTCTTGAGGCTGCACTGTGTACTTGAATGAATGTAAATGCAAATAACTTTCTTCTTTTTTTTTTGTTTTAGGCACTCAGCCACTCATTCTCCACAGAAATCTCACCAGTGTGGCTACTGTGAAAAGACCTTTCACAGGAAAGACCATCTAAAGAATCACCTTCAGACTCATGACCCTAACAAGATGGCCTTCAAGTGTGAAGAGTGTGGCAAGAAGTACAACACCAAGCTAGGCTATAAGAGACACTTGGCTCTTCATGCAGCCACCAGTGGGGACCTTACCTGTAGGGTATGTGCCCAGGAGTTCGGCGGTACTGAAGTTTTGTTGGAACACCTCAAAAGCCATGCAGGGAAACCAACTGGCAATACCAAGGAAAARAAACATAAGTGTGACCACTGTGAGCGTCACTTCTATACCCGTAAAGATGTGCGGCGTCACATGGTAGTTCATACAGGCTGCAAAGACTTTCTATGCCAGTTTTGTGCCCAGAGGTTTGGGCGGAAGGATCACTTGACTCGCCATACTAGGAAGACTCATCCACAAGAACTGCTGAAGAGCAGATTGCAGAACGGTGACTCAGTGGGTCTCCTTGACCAGCTTTTTCCATTCAGACTGAAGGAAGATGCCAGCATACTGTCCCCTTTTCCTGAAAGGGTCTCTGTGCAGAATGGGATTTTGAATGGTTCAGAATCAGGGGAATACAGCTGTTCACACCTTCATTCCCAGCCAAGCTTACAAACTGCTCTTCCTCTTGAACCTTCTCCTCATTTGCAAAGGATGGGCTGTGCAGACAGCCTTCCAGCTGTCCATCCCACACCATGCTCAACAGCTGTTCCTGGCAACCTGAACCTTCATCAGCCTAATAAATATGACCTTAGTTCTACCTCATTTGCAGCAGGATCCCTCAAGAACCTACCGATAAAAGTGGATGTTAAAGGTTACAACGTGCATCTTCTTGAGGACCTGCCATTACCAGAACCTCAATCTCTCCACAAAATCAGTCTGGAAGAAGCTTCCTCAGGGCCTGTAGGGGATACTAACAAGTACCCAGTGCACAAGGAGACGGAGGCAGCAGCTGAAACTACGAGCCTGCCTTTCATGGATCTCACTCATGTGATGAGTTTCTGGCAGCTCCCACCAGGTGACAACCAGAACACTACTGGGGACATCACAATGGCATTTGGTCCAGAGGAACCATCACACAGGCTGAATGGCCTCGGCCAACAGCAAGGTCTTCAGCTAGCAGCTGGTGGGATGGCCATAAACCAGCTACATCATTTTCCTCGCTCCTTTCCATCCACTACAAATTCTGTAACGTTGCCTCATTTTCACCATGCCTTCAAATAACTATCACCRTGGTTTGCTTTTTTTTTCTTCTTTCTTTAAGACTGTGCTTCTTACTTAAATCTGTTAGGATGAGGTGGTTTTGGTTTTGTTTTGTTTTGTTTTTAAGAAAAACTGCCCCAAATGTTTTCAAAGCACGTTATGAACATGGTAGTTAAATTCAGGATGTTAATAAACAAGAAGCTCTATTTTTCATACTACTATTAGTTTTTTAGCATATGACAATAGTAGGACTAACGTATTTCCCTCAACACCCTCTATATTTTTGTTTCTTACCTTTCACGCAAACAACTGAATAAATATCTTCAATGATAGCAAAGCATCATAACAGGCACAATAAAACTATGGCTGCAGCGGTAGGAGAAATAGGGTTAGGGTGAATGGGAAGAAGGGGGAAATTCCAGAAAAATAATTTTAATGAGCCATAAATCACAGCAAATTTATACACATGGCAAACATAACAAATGATTTATCAACATCACATAGACTTCTGTTAAGCACTTAATTACTGAACTTTATGAATCTTTAATTTAAATCAGAATCATTCCAAGAGTAAATCTTACCTCCTTGTTTCACTTTTTTTAAATGAAGAAGATCACTATTGTGATTACATTTAACTAGATTTTGGTTTTTGAAGTGCACTTCAGCTGTGTGCATCTCCTGCATTTTTTCCTAGGGCTGGAAATAACTACCACTTCTGCATGACTGTGTAAGAACCGATGTCTTGTATATGTGCAGTTTTCAGAATGGGAAGTGAATTGTCTTGAAGGTTAGAGCAAAACATTAATTTTCACTTAGAGCTGGATCTGGCAAGGTATCAGACACTGGTCTCTCTCTCTCTAGTAAAGCACTTAAGCATTTGCTTAAATTTAAGCATATGTTATCCCATTGGGTCAACAGCTTGATTGATTTAACACTCAATAAAAAATAATGCTTCCTACCTAAGGAGCTTTTATTCACCTTTTGTTGATAAAAATGGCCTTTGTTTAGTCTGGGAAATGATTATTAATTGTAGCCATCTGAAATGTGCATTCCTTCATGGAAAGCCAGCCCTGGCCCAGGGGAGCCTGCAACCAAGCGGGACCTCTGTGGGGCCAGGGCAGGTCCACGCACAGCAGGGTTGTGGTGGTGAGCTGACACTGGGCCCTGTTCAAGACCAGGTTATGAACCTGCCTCACAAGTGTCGCCTGAAATTAGTGGGTGTGATAATGGTCGAGGCCATTTTAATCATAGGGGGTTTGCTCAGTAGCGTTGGGACAGCTGCAGTTGGGCTTCTAGCCTTTGTTTCTTCTAAACCAGAACCATGGGGACTTTTGTTTGTTTCCTGGGGTAGATTGTCCATGTACATTTCCAGTTGACAGTGTGTTGGTGTGACAGTCCTATCACCTGATGCATGAACTAGCAGAAATTGCAAAAACCACATTTCCCAGTAGGTGACATAATTAAAAAAAAAAAACCCAAACTCTTCACAACTTGCTTTCTTGCCTGACCCATAGTTATAAAATAAAAATCCTGGTTTTAGTGGATGATGCAGTTACTAATGGATTCTGTTGCAGCTAAAACAGACACAGAATTTCTGAATCTGAGTAAATTCTCAAACACTGAGAGCTACTCTTCCATTAAATCCAAAAAGAGTTAATAGTACCTAATGATCACTACAAATACAGCATGAAGCAAGCATGTTCTCTTCTCCCCCATTAATCACAGGAATATTTCCAGACAGCTTCAAATAAAAAATATTTTTTAAATGATTGCTGTTTTGCTGTTAATGAACTACAATGACATTGTACAACTGCGATGATCCGAATATTCTTACAAGTTTATCAGTACTTGGATTAAGGAGAGGTTGTATTATTGCAGTTCATGTGAGAATATGTTCTTCAGATACACTGTTGAGGGGTATTTTTTGTTATGAAAATTTTTGGCATAAGGCAAACCAGAAGGAATTCTAAGATCATTCTTGTAATGACAACAGCAGGAGGAAGAGCAGGTGCTGCACAGTCATGCCAGTTAGCAGTTATTTAAATTAAAAGTTCCAGAATAGGGAAAAGGTTGCAAACAATGTTATATGCACATTCTACAGCTAGGCTCATATTTTCATCCCAGCTTGGAAAGGTGTCTGTATATTCACTTACTGCATTGTTTTCCTTGTTCATGCAAATTGTATTCACTTGGCTTCATCCAAGCTTATGTACTTGTAAAAAAAAAAAACAACCCCCCAAAAAACAAACACACCACAAATTTTGTAGCACTGCCTGATCATATACTGTTAATAGACAGTTTGTCATTTTGGTTTGTGCTTCTATGGGAGGTGTAACTAATTACTGAAATACTTGTCTTTGAATTAACACGTGATGTTAAGAAGAAAACRTTACGCAAACACTGAGCTGGACTGGTGCCCACGTTCTTTGAGCTGCTCGACTGTAGCAGGGTGCCGGAGCTCTGAGCTGCCAAGAGAGGTGCTGCTGCCTGACCTCAGCCTCTTCTGAAACGTGGAAAGATGCGTTGTGAGAGATGCTTATTGTACGTAACTACGGGTTAAAGACCAAGTCTCATTCAAGTAAAAAGAAAATAATCACTTTTGAGAGTAAAATGCATAAAAAGCACACCATGATGGTGTCTACAAGTAAAACACAGAAGCAAACCTTAAATGTGTAGTACTGCAGCTTTAACCCTTCAGTCCATTCACATTTCTTTTTCCAGATTCTTGACATCATAAATGTAGAGGAAGCTGATGATGTCCCATCACAAAGGAAGGCAAGTTATTTCAAAAGGTTATGTTTGCAGAAAAATCTTGTTTCAAAATTCTCACAACTTGGGAGATACTCCCAAGTCATCTAATACTTAAAGTAGGGCTTTTGTTAGGGGGACTTCTGTGAGCATTCTTGAGAGGCCATCAGTAGCTGAGGCTCATGAATGYTTTGTTTCTGGGCAAACAAATTCTTTGAGCCCAGTAGGCCTGGCGGGTGTGGGCCTGAATATCGCATTTCTGAAAGAGCAATAGTTTGGCGGGGGTTCAGATCCCAGGCAAGGCAGTGCTAAAGGAGAGGTGTGGAGACAGCAGCAAGTCCTCACCACCTCTCCCTGGGCTTACCTGTGGTGGCCGAGAGGAGGGGGCTGCAGTGGGCGGGCAGGTGTGACTTCAGGCGGTGACAGTGGAGAAGGCAGCAAGAGCTGCAGGACATCCGTCTGGTGGCACTGCCTTTGGCTCGTGCAGGGCTGCGGCAGTACCAGTGTGGGGAGAGGTGGCCCAGCACGCGCTGGGGGTATGGTGGGGGAAGAAGGCAGCCCCACCAGTGGCCGGTCCTCCCTCCGCCAGCACAGCCCGTTCCTCCTCCAGATGGGAGAGGAGGGTGCAAGGGCAGAGAATTGGCGTGGGGAAGGTAGGTTAGACTGTGGCATAGCAGCTGAGAGAACAGAAAGATCTGACCCAGTTCAAGCACTGACCCTCCTGGAGATCTTAGGATATTTTACCTCACATCACACTCTTTTTTTCTGAACACTGCTTGGGAAGCTGTAGAAGCAGAGTGATACACGCCAACTAAACAACAAAATTACTATAACCAAGTGATACCATAAAATAAAGAAACCTAGTAAACATTTGGTCTCATAGAAAAAATGTACTTGTTTTATAAAAACAGACAAAAAAAAAAAAAAAAAGAGCCATGTGAACCTGCTGAAATAATGTTAAGGAGCTAAAATTATACTACATGGAACAAAAGAGTCTGCATCCTCTATGTGAACACAACTATTTCCAGTGCTCGTTTCCCATCCCCTATAAGAAACTATGTTAATTTCTTACTCCTTTGGTTTTATTTACCAACCGTTTCTGTTGGGACTCTCCATTTTCTTAACCAATGAGTTGCTGTTAATTCCTGAGAGTTTTTCCCAGCCAGTCTGAAATAGGATGGTAAGTTCCATATATTAATGATTGATTCATTTTTCTGCTAGCAGAATTTTAAAGTACTTTTCTTCAATACACCGTTCCTGTCCCTATAATTACGTTTTCTGTAAGACATGGGAAAATGATCTGTGAAATCAATACCAAACAGCTCTACACACAGATAGAAAATAACGGTGGGGGGAAAACAAATGCAGTAAAACTTGCTCTAACTTTTAAGGGTTCATTTATTTGGTTGTAAAAGCAAGMAATTGTGATAACATTGCACAGGATAGCCTAGTATGGGCTTTTTCCCCCCTTCTTCCTGGGTTGAAAAAAAGGCTATGAAGCGCTGCTTTAATGTATTTGGGCTAATTTGATGCTCGTCATTTGTAAGCCAGGCTAGCTACAGGAATTACACTTGTTTCAGTGTTATCCTTTCTATATTTATCTAGTCACTATTAGCTACAGCCTAAGTAGAGTTTAATTAAACTCTGTAAAGTCTGGTATTTATTATTGCTGTGTCCAACTACTTTTCATCTTCATTTACCCTATAAACACTTAATGGGCAAGAAAATTCCTTATGGATTTTAATTGAAAGACTTATTGGGAACTGTTGGGCTAAAAAAAAAACCCAGCCCAACATACTGGAACACTGAAAGTTTATGTAAGGTGATCCAAGGTTGGTAATAAATCAGGTGGCCAAAAAATAAGGGGATATGCCTCCATGACATCTCTGTCTTGCCAATCAATTTCTAAAAGCAATGGAAGATTTTAATGGAAGAATGAGATTTGGTTTTAGTTAGTCTGAACTTCAAGTGCTTTGAAGCTGATGCACAGCTTACACGGCCGTTTATCACTTATCAATCATTACCATTTATCATTTATTGTTTACTGAAAGATTCTATTAAATGTATAAACAAAATTCCAAAATGTTCATTTGTCTTGTTCAATATATCAAAGCAAAGCATTAGGGCAAAAAAAAAATCATGATATTGGATCTTCCTACATTTTCTTGAAACCATTGAATGAACCACTGGTAACATCCATATCCTTTTAGGCAATCAGTTAACTAAATTTTGGCAACTGATACACAAATAATCTCACAACTTTAAATAGAACAGCGTAATAAACTTTGTAGCCTAGGGGAAAAAAAAAAGGGGAAAAAAAAGTGAATTTCAGTTTGCTTATTTTATTGAATGTGGTAGCTGCAGCACTTGGAGTGGAAGAGGTGCTGGAAAATTGTGTTGCTTAAGGTCTTCCATAACGCTTCAGAAGAAAACCTTAACACGTCCTTGCCGACCAGCCACTCTATCTTCTGTTGCATGTTTGTGGTCTGAAAGCAGCAACAAGCCATATACTTGTTATTTGCATAGAAACAGCTTTTATATTTTACTCCATTTTACCTAAGAAGATTAAACCTCGATCCCTGGGAAGGTGATGGAGCAGCTCATCCTGGAAACCATTTCCAGACACTTGAAGGATGAGAACATTTATTTGCACCACTCAAAGCCAGTTTCTCATGTCTGCTTTCTCAGCTAAAAAGCACTCTTGCACCGCGCTGAAACTGATCTCTCACTAGCCCGAAGTGCTCTGTAAAGCACCTGGCAAAGCTCAAGTTTTACAGAAAATGCAGCAGCAGTTGCCAACAGCCCAGCATCTACAAGCTCACCCAGGCCAGTCGCTTCCACAGTTCCCAGGGACATACAGGACTCTCTCCTATATTTTGGACACCAGTATGGATGTCTGTCCTGGGGACCTGCTAGAGGCACCGGCTGTCCCAAGCCTCTGTAAACTGGCTGCAACTACAACCTTGGCGATACCTGGACTCACCAGTGTCCCGAGGGAAAGAGGTGTCTCGTCCCCAAGCCTGTCAAGCCCCGAGTTTCAGAGTTCAGTAGCTAAACCTTGAGAATGGTGATGGTATCAATAAATCCCTGTTGGTGGTCTGCAAGACCCTGCATGATAACCGTAAGAGTTACTACGCTGCTAACATAGTCACAGGTAATTTGGGGAGTGGAGAACACCAGATGAGAGCACTGGGTACTGTCAACAGTTTTTCCTGTAGCTGGCAAAGTCAAGGAGGTAGGTAGAGTTGACAATGGCACTGTGGACTGAACACTCCCATGCCCATTGCAGCCTGCCCCTCAGTTGAAGGTACTTAGCCACTGACCAGCAATCAAAGACAGCAAAACTCCACATAGAAGGACCCTACAGAGACTTCGAATGTGAGTCACTTGCAACAGACTGTTTTGTGCACGTTACTGTTCATCCCACGCTCCAAGCGCTCTTACAAGCTCATCTCCCAGGCTCAAAACATCTTGCCAGCCACAGGGAATCGGTCTTGGCCACATTCCCTGCCAGGATCTCATATTCTGCAGGCATACGCATCTCACAGGGGTGCAAGATGCTGATCATCTGAGCCATCCCCTTGCACAACAGCACCACAACCACCTTAAGCAGGGCCTGGAAGGCCGCCTTGCTGTTCTGACATGGCTCTGCATGGCCCGAGATGGGAACAACAGTGACTGCATGGTCTGAAGAACAGAAGCCCCAAACATCATGGTCTGGGAAAGTAGACATTGAGAAGGAGGAAGAACCTCCACACCGTCATCCTGGCATAGTGATTATTGAAATGGATGCTGGCATCTTCCTCACTCGGACAACGGAAGCACACTGTAAGAGCACAAGACCTGCTAGAGAGGTTTGCATTATCAAGCATCTCAAGATGCCTGTTACGGCAGAAYACAGACACTGCCTACTTGAGATGGAGCTGCTCCAAACCAAAGAACATTTAACACCAAAAGGAATATTCTCAGCAGCCTATACTGGGGACACGAGGGGCTCTGCAAAAGTTTTCAGTGCAATTGATTGCTTCAATTAATACAAAGAAGTTCATACTGCAAACACTGCAACAGGATATTGTATATACACAAAAGCAAACGAGGGCCTTTTATGTTATAATGTTGGAGTAAAAAAAATATTTCTTACCCAAACTCTCCTGAAGACTTTTTTCCAGTAGATACCCCCAAAGATTTTCTGGTTTTCTGCAGTATTCCTGGAGAGGTCTCTGCAGATCATTATTTTAAAAATTTATTTGCCATAAAAAATTATAACCTACATAAATTCAATATAAACCCCAGAAATGTAGGGATCAAAGATATTGATACAAAGAACAGTATGCATTATCATTCACAGGTTATACTACAAATAACCGTTAAAATAACTTTATAGAACATCTTCTAAACATAGACTGAGTACGAGTCATGACTACTGGTAGCAATGGGTTCTAGCAAACATATTATATGGTATTCTGCTTAGAGAGAACTCTTTTAGGGATGTGGTGATATTAATTTTAAGGCTGAATCAACAGGGGGAAAGCCAGATGGAACAAACAACGTACAAAGCTTGATGCTTCATCTAAATGGACTTAAGAAAAGTTAAAGAAGATGCAATAAATCTTGACATTGAAGATTAAAGGTTATGGAGTCCTTTATGGGACAGAAGGAACCTCACACCCAGACTGCATATTTTAGGTCTATATAGAGACGTCTGTCTGACGACCTCTAACTCAAAAGGCTAAGAAGCCCCTCCTGAGAACCCCCACGAAAACCTCTGTGTATACACTCAGCACAATGGATCAGGATAACGACTTGGAAAGCCATTCAATATCAACAACATCCACTCGGAAATTTTTGACCCTTCTCATTTCTAACAAGTGTTGTACGGAAATGAGTTTAGGATTTCATGTCAAGGCCTGGACTTGCAAAAAAAAAAAATTTTAAAAAATGTCACACTTTATTATTCTATCAGAAAACTGGATTCCAAAGCCCAGGATCTGCTTTAAAAATACCGCCCTCTACCTCAAATACATCAGAGTTTGTTATAAGAAAAACATAAATATGGCTAAATGAACTCCTTACCTGGCCTAGGTTTGTCTGTATTGGCACCTTCTTGTACTCTCTTCTGAAGCGATAACACAGCAGTTGTTAAGGTTGGCGGTTTTCTCTCAGTCACTGGTTTCTTGCCCTAGTAAAAGAAGATGCACAATCCACACAACTCTAGCAAGGAGCTTACGGAGCCCGGTGACAACTCTCCAAATCGTTGTTGAAGCTGTGCTAGGAAGGAACAGGAGAAAAGGTGCACTCCCTCCCACTTGGAAGCCATTTTTCCCACCCAAAATAGGTAAAAGAGTAGTAAGATTTTCAAACATTTTTAAAAAAAAAAAAAAAAAATCAGTCCTCTCCTAAAGGAACAGTTTACATTTTTTTTTTCTATAATAAAATAGGAGCTCACTTCAAGACACTGCCAATTAGCTCCACTTTTCTGATTCCCCAAAGGGGCCTGGCCCTTTGGCCTTGTGTCTAGCGACCAGGGAGTACATCAGCTATACGTCTGCAGGGAACAGCAAACCTGCAAACAGCAGGGAGCCCTAATGAGCAGGAAGAGCTTTCTCTATATATTGCAAAAGCTTCCAGGTTCTGCTTCCCTACAGCTGTTACGCTGGAATCCAATCGCAGGGGAGTCTGAAGAAACTGTGGTCCAACTTTTTCGTACTATCATATTCTGTCACTTTTTATTTCAGACAAAGGGCTCCAGTTTCAGGGAACTCCTAGCTGATGTTCAGCATGTATCTTGTCTTAAGAATTTACCAACTTCCCTGGAGTCTTAAGTTTTATATCAATATAGGTCTTTACTCACCATAAACTACCGTTTGGCAAATCTGCCTCCAGGACAAGACAAGTGTGACTCTGCTTACCAAAGCCTGTCTGGTGGTCTTTGCAGCGAAGGCACGGCAGGCAGCTTGTTCTTCACAAAACTTCACGTGCCTCTCTGCTGCAGCCTCATTAAACCTTCGCGAGCAGTGTGGACACTGAATATAGTCTGATCATGAGAAAGGAACAACTCATGTCACAGTTTATACACTACAGGAGAAGAAGTGCCCTGCTTTACTGGAGCACTCAAGATGTAGTTCAAAACCTGGCTCCATCAGCAGGTGACCGTGGTGAGTTCCCATGAGCTCCCAAAGTACAGACTTAGGACAACTACAAAAAACTCCCCTAGAAAGGTACTTGGGATCCCAAAATACATGCTTACGGTATTAACCCAGCAAACAGTAATTGCTTTCAGAAATAAATCCCTGGGCACTAATAAAAGCAGATTTTATTATCTTTGTCCTATTCCCACCCCCAAGCTCACAATTAACATATCTGCAGAAAAAGCGATATTTAGAAATTCCTCAAGTAGTCTAAACCAATGATTTAAAGACTACTTTTGAAGGTTGGTCATTAAGATAGTTGTTTTCGCAAAATCCATTTCCTTTGGACATTGACAAAATACTGCTGAAGAAGTTGTGCCCGCCAGCTGAGGCACATCCAAGAGCCAGGTTTCTGGGTGTGAAGCAGCATTGTGAAGAACACACAGCAGTGCTTCCTAGAGTCATTTTTGACAGTGTTATAGTCCTGATTCTGCTAAAAGCTGTTCAGCTACATTTATCGCTGGTGCAGTCCTATTCGTTTCAATGAATGGTTGGTGTTTGGGGTCAACGCAGTCACATTCAGCCCTCGCGCTGCCCTTGCTGTCCTCAGACCCTTCCTCTCCGCCCCGTGCCTTTTACAAAAGCAGCCCAAATGTCCTTATCCTAGTATTACAGATACAGCATCTTTACAAATCATTTCTCCCACTAACAGCCCAGAAAAGGTGGCCCAAGCAGCCACCAAAAGGCAGCCCCAGACCAGCAGCGTGGGCAAAATGGTTCCGAAGAGAGGAGGCGGGGATGAGACAGGGCAGATGCCTGGCGTCAAGGGGGCCTGGCACTTCAGGGGAGAACGGGGAGCTTTGGGCTCTATTTGTAGGAGGAGGAGAGGGAAGGGGAATCTCTCCCTCTCCTCCCCACAATCCATGTGCTTTCTCTCCAGTCCTGGATACAGGATATACAGTCCTGTAGTATAGGATATACATCCTCACTAGGCCCCTCAGCAATTTGTCTTTCCTAAAAAGCAGTTCTCCAATTCCCTCCTCCACAACCGCAGCAGCTCTTGCACAACTCCGTGTCCAAGAGGGAGAAGGAAAGGGAGGGGTCTGCTCTTAGAATCAGACAAGGTATAACAGTCATTAAAGAATTCAGCAGTGGAAACTCAGAGAGGAGCTTGACCCCAATCAAGGAAGGAAGACGTGTCCTGCTGCTTATACTGCATCGCTGTCATCTAGAAGAGGAGAAAGGCTGGAATCGCGGCAGCTGGTCTTGCTATCAGTCACAAATTCCTGCTCTGGAAGTGAGCCCAGAGAGCCCCCCCTTCCCCTCCGCCTTCCTAGCGCAGGCAAGACTCCACTGAGACCCTTTCCAAGATTGCTCCCACGTTTCATAAATCGCATATCATGAGAAACACTGGCCGTATGTGCATCTTTTTGGATCCGTAACTTCTAACACAGTGAGCTCTGTGCAGAGCCCACACCTGGTATTAGCAGTAAACCAGACCCGTCTTTTTCTAACTGACTTCCCCTAACTACACAGGAGAAGGGGACAGTGGAAAAGCCATCACATGGGAGTGGGGAAGCCCGTGAGCACTACAGTTGTTTTGAATGGTGAGGGGATGTATTTCACCCTCTGTTATACCGTGGTACAGCCTGCGCTAGAACATAGGCACCCCGAATCTCCTCCCAAAGCACTGTCTAATATCAGACCCCAAGCTTGCTGCTTTTAAACTTAAAAGGTGCAGTTAGTTTTCTCTTCCTCCCCACCACCTCTGCATTGCACTCCTACTCAATTTAAGCCAAGAAACACAGCTGAAAATTAGAGAGTACGGAGGAAATTAATGTTCACATTGTGTTGTGCCGGAGGGTGCAAAACTGAAGCCCAGCTATGGATAGTAAGAGGTCACTGCTTTACCAAAGATCAGTAGTAAGATAAAGTAGACCACAAACCTGGATTGACGCTTGGAGGGGGAGGAGGCGGAAGAGGGTGGCCCTCCTTCAGAGCTTTTGTGACTTGCTTGGTTGATTGAATAGTATTAATAAAATCCTCATGGCGCTGCCTCCAGCTAGATTTCTTCCCTGACTGTTTCTGTAATGGAAATAAAAGGAAGACACAAACTGTATTTCCCCCTTGCAAGGGACAGAGAAAAATCTTAGAGTGAAGGTTTTTCCTTTCTGAGGGAAAGGAAAAACGTTACAAACAAAAGAAATTTGCTTTTTGAAAGGCATAGGAAAGCTGATTTAGCCCTTTGCCATCTATTGATAGCACCAGAAGATGGATAAAAGAACAATGCCCTCCAACAAAACACTCTCGTCGTGGCAGACCAAAGGGCGCTTAAGAGGGAGTAGAAAAGACACTATGACCAACGCCCTCCCTTCTCCTCCACTTGTCAGATTCTTCTTCTTGCTTTAAACCTTTGTGCACTTCTGTTTCTTTCCACAACTGATTTTAAAGGACATTTCACAACAGCAGTCTGCATGGATACCAAATCAGCAGTGATTTGGCATCTCTGGGTAAAATTATACACATGCATGTCCGTGTGTATTCCCCTCCTCCCCAACGATGCATGAAAAAAAACTTGATCCAGTAAGAGCTTAAGCCTCTTGCTCTCCAGCTCTGTAAATAAGTAAGTTCAATTTAAATACATTTTTAAACCCTYGAGTTCAAAAGCAGTGAATCTCTGTAGCTTCATCCGTGGAAGATTTGGGGCTACTGACAGCTCTCAGGTTCAGCCTGGGGCATTCATGCACCAACCATCTTGGGTCACGCTCTCTTTCAGATTTAAGTGAGGAGGAAGCTGTCAGAGACTTGCATAGTCTTTAAAATACATACATGAACATTTCCTAGAAGAGCAGAGACACTTATGTGCCCAGAGTAGTCATGGCACCTACTGGTTTGGCTTCTGAACAGAGAAATATTCTCAAACACTAGCAGAACAGGGAGGGGGAGGAAAGAATTTGGCACAGAGTCAAGCACATACGTGAAACTCATCCACAACATCCCGGCTTTGTCCCCAGAGGAAACAATAGCGTTACTGAATGAAAGACTTCACATGGAGATAACACACACGCTTCAATTTTAACTATACCTTTTGCGGGGGCTGCTTCTTCACAGTGGTGATTTCTGTTCCCTGCAGCCTCCATTTCAAAGAGCTGAAGGGCTTGCGCTTCTTGTTGAAGACTTTCTTGCATATTGGGTCATGCCTCAGCTGGGATGCAAAGAATAACAGTCATTTATGGGTTGAAGTCATGCTTTGTTAATGATGCTTCCTTACTCAGGTTTTAAAGTTACTTCTATCCAGGAGCAGGGAGCTGAAGCAGTATTTATTTCGGGTTCAGTTTAACTCCTGAAGGAGTTCAGCAAAACTTTAAAAAGCTGTCCAAGTACAGCTGCAGTTCGACACAAGTAGGAAATAGAAGCCATTTCCAGTTTGTTCTGCTCAGGGACATGCTGGAGGCCAGCACAAATAACTACTTGCAGAGAATAACACAGTGGGTCTGTCAACAGGAACAGTCCCGCCGGACTCCCCCCCACACACTTGGTTTTCTTTCTTGGCTAAGAGGGAGAACAGACTGATCCTGGTCAAGGGGCTGATATTTACATTATTAATTCTTTGAGTTTAGCTAAGTGTTCCAGACTGGGGGCTCCCCTGACAAACAGCAGCACCGTCCACCCCATCAGCACTGCTGAAACGGCGACAGCCCCAGGCTGAAAGAGAGCAGCTGCTTACCAGCACACGTAACCTGACAGCTCAGAAGGAGAACTAGGGATAACACCTGCAGCTGAAAGCATGGGGAAATTTTAGGTAGGTAGATATCCAGTGCTGAATTTGTGGAAGAGCCACACCTTACAACAAAGGAGGTTTTAAGATTCCGAAGTGTCTCAGGTTTTAGCATTGACCTCACTCTTCTGCAACAGGATGGCCAGCCCCCTTTGCGAGTAACACCGTGAAAGCGAGGGCCAAGCTACGTCCTCGCTYTTGTGCTGTGGATCACACCTATTGAGCCCATCCACAGCTGGTAAATTAAAGACTCCGTTCCTATCTTCATTTGCTTACTCCCCCTTTCCTGTTCTCAGTTATTCTTCTTGATCTTCTCATTAATTTCTCGATGCCATCCACTCGCTGCCCGTATCAGTTGAGCAACTGCCTGAGCAAGGCATTTCGGTTACAGCTCAGCTGGGCCAAGCAGCACCTCATTCTACCACAACGCACGTTTCTACATTCTCATTTCCCTTTGAGCCTTTCTACTCATGTGCTTCRGGTCCTTATCTTCTGTTTCTAGGCATTTTTGACAGTGAACTTGAGAGGAGGATTCCTCTGCAGGACCAAAAGGGCAGCAGATACCTGTGCCTTGCTCACCGAGGAGCACACCAGTCCTGCATCATCGGGGCATGGACAGGCATTAGAGGACTTGTATCTCACGCTAGTCATAGCGACAAGAAAATTCCCGCCTCCCCAAAAACATAGATAACTGTCTTTTCAAACAATTTGACTAGATTAAACCGTCGTGTTCTTCGTGTATCTGATCTGAGATACCAAATGTGGAACTACTAACACAGGGTAGTTCCACCCGCATCTCAGTGCTCACAGTTACTCAGCTTTCAGCGTATTTTTCTTGTCTACTTTTTTGCTAAATCAGTTTTTAGTTCTATCGTGGGGCTGATCTGATTTACCACAGAGCCACGGGATCAGGTAATGCAAACTGAGGCGGGGAGGGGTGCGTGCAGAACCCCCCCTTGCAGAAAACCCCCGCAGTTGGGTTGTGCCAGGCAAACTGTGCAGCCACCCATTTAGTTTGTAATCCAGGGATCAGGGAGGTCAGGGGGAATCTTTTCATTCACTTCAGCAGGCTTTGGAACAGAGCCTGGTGCCCGCATTATGCTGTCAAAGGGACTACTTATCAGATGGTTTATTAGTCTGTTTTTCCCAGGAAGCCTGAAATAACAAGTTCTGCCTAGAAACCTGGAACACAAAGGAAGCTTCAGGTTAGTAATTTATGTCTCACCAAGAGATAATACGTTATTTTAAATGTGATATATAGTAAACATCTGTTTTTGGACAAGCAGGTAAATTAAGATAGTGGAAGATTGCAGATTAAGTCACCATATTTCTATGAACATTAATTCTCTAATCAAGTTCACTAATGAAAGCAGTTATTAGATCATTTACTCTTTTAAACATGTGTTCAACCCATTTCTCTACTAGCAGCCACCTCCTTCTTCCCCGGTGCTCACCAGCCCTTTCAGCTAAATGCATTGACATTCCCATTAAAAGGAAAAAAAAAAAAAAAGTTTTGTTTTACCAGAACATCTTGTGCAAAATGCCTTCCACAGGTTGTATGAGGAGCCAGATCTTGTCTTCGGGCAGCTGTGTGAAATTCAAACCATGCAAGAGTCTCGGTTACACAGCACAGGACAGCTTGACTACAGCAGAGTCAGCATTTGGACCCAGCCCTTGCTGAAACAAGTGTTTCGTTGTCAGAAAGGGACATCTACAGTCATGTGCCAGGGCTCCCTTTTGCAGAACTACCTTACTTATCTTGCCCCTGTGAAGCACAAGCTCTCCTTTACTACGATGGACAGCTTTTTGTTTTCCACGACTGCTCAGGTACGTCCTTTCACAATGACATCACGGCTGGGCGAGGAGAGGATGGAAGAGTACTCAAAGTCACCACTGCCTAAATTCAGGGAGGGGGGCTGGAAAGCAAGAGCAGGCGATCTGCACCCAGATGTATTCCATTTCGTTTGTAAGTCATCAGGAGCTAGCGCTGTCCAGTAATGGCTCAGGGTAAACCATCGCTATTCTGGAAAGTAGCAGGTGGCAGACTAAGTGTGACACAATCTTCATTCTTAAGACAGAATGTTTCCATGACGTGCCAAACAGCATTCCAAGATGATCTTGCTTTGTAGATGTCAAATTTGTGGGGATTGTGTTGTTTTTAAATCAGTAATTTTTTGAAAAAATAGGTTTTTAGGTTACATGGAAAGTAGTTTTAAGCCTTTCTGACTCCAATGGCAGTCACATATTCTCATTTCAGTGCAGGGACATTACTTGTATTAAACAAAACCAGCTTTTAGGAAAACTTGAACGGTAACAAAGCCCTTTTCATGAGACTTGTAACCTACAGAGGGAAAGACTTCTCATTTAAGCGTTCCTTACCTGCTCTTGCTGAAACAAAAGAAATCCTTGTCTTGCTGAGCAGAAGCAGATGTGTGACCGCTTTTGTTTCTTACCTCCAAAGCACAGTTAAGGTTACTGCAGTGTTCCATTGATTACAAGTGTGGAGGAACAAAGCAATTCTCTAACCTTTTTGACTCTTATTCTATTGCCTCTGTTTAAATGTCTTTCCACTTTTGTTCCCAAGCAACATCTTTCTGTGTGTCTGTGCTTAGTCTGGACTATACTCTTCCTTTCAAGCGTCTTCCTCTGCCTCCCCCATCTCTTTTATTCTGTTCTCATCCCCTCAAGGTTTTGACTGATACAGCTTGTTTTTTTTTTAAAAAAGGAATTTAGGTACAAGCACACTATCACTGAATCAGCAGTGAGAAGTCAGGAAAAAGGACAATTTGCCACAGAAGATTAGTTACTTTAGACATGTACAACAGCAGATGAGTTAAAGACTAGTAAAGAACCTGTGCACTGTCTTTAGTAAAAGATTTTCCTTTTCAGTAAATCACAAAATCACATTCCACCCAAACCATTGAACAGCATCTGTTACTCACTTGTTCCATTTAACTGCTTTCCTGGTATCTGACTCATCTCAGTATAATGGTTTCTCAGATTTCCTCTTTTGCGTTGTTGTCAGGAGTTGTGAGGACTAAGCGGTCAGTCTTCATTACTCAAAAGCTCACACTTCAACTTACGATGCATCAGCAATTACATAATTTGACAATTATGACACAGGCAGACCCTGCTTAAGCCTGTGAAACATATGAAAACTGCTACCGATATCAGCTAAATGAAAACCCTGAAACTTGTTCTAGGCTTACAGACGATTTCTACTGATTTGGTTAAGACAGACTCTTGAACAATCTTAGAAAACGAAGGCTTAATCTAGATGTGAATACTGTATTGACACTTCAGTTTTCTGAGCAGTGATCAAGAGACTTGTAGACTTAAATGCCCGTTTATTCCCTTCTCCCAAAACCATGTTACTTTATCAATTAAAATATATTATAAAAGCCTTCTTCCAATAAAACCAAGCACTTTGAATTGTTTCTGTACATTAAAAGGCCTCATTGGTCCTTCTGTTAGCTTGTCTCCATCTAGTATTCACAAAACTATTTAAGATATTTAAGATGCTTTGAATTTAGGAGTCAAGCCACTCTACTGAAGTGTTGGTTACTGTGTTCCTTACCAGTAAAATGGTTAACTTTTCACCAAAAGGCAGAAGATTGCTCAGTCTATAGTCCTAAAGACCTAAAGCTGAGAGTTTCTTAGGAATACAGAAGGATTCAGAAGGATTGACTACAAATCCTATTAATTTCATTCACATATGGACTGGTCACTATCAGAATAATTCACATGCACAGTACAGAAATTTAAGATCACACCAAGCCTAAAGATGCTGGCCCTCTGCTCATCTTCAGGAAGTCTTTGCAACAATTGCAGTGGGTCATAAGTTTGTATTTCAATGAAACCAAACTGAATGCAAGACCTGAAGAATAATATTTCAGGAAAATCAAGACAATGGCTATCTGCTGTTTTGTTTGCCATACTACTCAGGCTGTGTACTTCCAGCAAAGCTGATTTCAACAGCAACAGTAAGGGTCATTGACTACTGCAACTGCAACACTTGTTGCGACAGATTTTATTTGCTAAGAAATGTAAAACTCAGGTTAGGTAACAGGGATGTCTACCTACACAACAGCTCTTCAGACACCTCTGTTTACAAAAGGTTATTTTACATCTTTCATAAAAGCACCCAAACAATAAATAACCAACCCAGAAAAGAACTAAGGAGTGGGTCAAAACTCCTTGACTTACAAAACTGTGCTGTATCAAGGCACTATATTTAACCATCGGTATAAGGGAGAGAAGACATATATGGATATATTGCTTTGTAAACTGAAATAATTTAATAGAAGAATCTAATCAGATCAAATCTGTAGGGTTCTGCTGATTTGTTGAATACATTCAACAAATATATATATAAAACTTTGTCCAGTGATAGCTTGTAAGAAAATTTTTTTTTTAGAATTTTAATACATTTCTACTGTAATGAAACTTTGCAACAGTTGCCATGTCACTCATGACAGAATAGACATCACTAATAAATTGTTTTATGTACAACCTCATTTCAGAAAGAATGACAAATTACTGGTTATTGTTACAGTAACATCTGAATAACCTCCTTTGAGCATGACTGGCAAAGCTTTGAGTTAGCAGTTCCCTTCTCAATACAAACGAAAACTTAAGGATCTTTCCACAGTAAGTTCCTCAGTTTCATCAAGACAGCTTCAGTCCTTGAACGTTTTGTTTCAGATTGAGCAACTCTTTTTCTTGCCTTGTTTTCTCCAATTTGAAGGCTAGCTTGTTGGCTTTCTTCTCCATTCTGCGTTCCTGTGCATACAAATAATTACCAATTTACAAAATAGGCATAACATGCAAAAAGAAACCATTCTAATTAACAGTTCTAGATCATGAAAACAGCAGCAATCTGGACAATAATATTATTTATGGCACTAATTATTAGTAGTCAAATTAATATGTGTACCACCAGGATTACCATCTTTAATTAGCTGAAGCTTCTAATATGCTGGCAATTTCTGTTCCTAAATAAAACAACTAGTGTATCATTGTGGCCAATTAGATTTTCCACATTTCTTTCAGACTTTTCACTTTGTGTGATCTGAAACATTATAACTGTTTTCTTTGCTTCCCTAGATAATAAGGAAATACGAGGGCTCCTTCCAAAGTTATATATGTAATAGCGGCCACAGTAACAGACCAAAATTTCCATATAGGAAATTAGGATGACTAAATTATGAGGTTAACTTTCTTTCCAGTAGATTTTTTTTTTTTAAAGAAGCAATAATTAGTCCTTTGAGACCAGCAAGTTTTTCCCATTAATTTCCAGACATAAGAACAAATGAGCTTTAAAAAAAAGTTAGTAAGACAGAATTCAAATAATATAACATGTTTTTGCAGGGTTTTATTTAAAATAAGGCGTACTTTTCGCTCCTCTTTTATTGCCTGTTTTCTGGCTTTGCGATCCTCTTTGCTCTCATCTTTGGAACGGGGCTGTGTTGATGCTCTTGGTAGGTCACTGCCATTAATCATTTGCATGCGTTCAATCTGCTTAGCAGTAAGACCTTTCTGAGGCAAGACATGTAGGGGAATTCCGGTCTTCTGGGAAATTTTTATTGGTTTGGGCTAAAATAGAGAGCGCATATGTGTTAACGGTCCCTAGCTTTCTCTCCAAGAAGCACACATCGCACTGCCTTATCAGTATAAAAACATTAGATTCAGATTTAACAGTAATAAACATAAATTTCCTCAAACTATTTTCTTCCCTCAGAAAAATGCACATTAATCCCAAAGAAAGAAATCAAACACACCTGTGAGCAGAATCTGGCCTCCCAGAACAAGAAAAAATTTCTCCCTTTTATTTAAATATTACTTAAAAAAAAGAATTTAAGTAGACACTTAATATTCCTTTATAAGCTTTCAGGAAAAAGGTTTTCTTTCAAAATCTCACACATCTGGAACATCAAGCTGTGCACTAATAATGGGGAACGCCTGGAAGGCCAAAGAACTAGAATAAATTGTTTCAAACTGTAGAAGGGAAATACAAGCCTATTTTCAAGAAAAAAAAAAAACTGGTATGTGGTTGTGAGACAGATTACACAAAGGTGTATCACAGACAACAAGAAAGTAAGTTCCCTGCTCTCTATGTTTCTGCCTAGCTATTACAGAAATTTTGAACTTACTCAATTTTCCCTCCAGTAGAAAAAAAAAATATCCAAACCCTTCTTCAGTGAAGAAGTAACACCAGAGGCTAACACCCTCCCCAACCCTCTTTTCTGCTCCCTCCTTCTTTTAAAAACAGATATCCATTGAGAAAACAACCACGTTTGTCTCAAATTTTCCCAAGCCAGGTTGTTACTCAGAGTAAGTTTAATGATTTTACCTTTGATGGCTCCTTAATAAGTGTTGGGTGATTATATAAGTTTGAATATGTACCTAGGTCACAAAGAAAAAAAAAAAAAAAGTAGTGAAGAAAGGCTTGCAAATAGAAATTAGGTAAATTTATTATGAATTGTACTACTATTTAGTCTTTGAAGATTTAAAATTGCAAGAATTAAGTTATCCACACAAAAGCAGTTTTATCTAGTGAGAATTCCTGATGTTGTGCTTCAGAAACATAAACCATTTTACCTAAAGCACTGTTAGAAAAGTTCTGAGATCACCTATCATTTACTTTGAAATCCTTGGAACAAACAAGCGAACTCCAAAATACTTACTCAAAATGGATTCGCAATCCCACTTTTCTTTTGGTTCCTCAATAACTACTGCTACTATTTCTTCCTTTTCTTCCTCACTGTCTTCATTCACAGCAGAGTCTAAATCTTCACAGGGTTCAAGAGTATCCAATTTCACACAACTTTGAAGAAGTCCAGAGAAGAAAAAAATAAGGTTTATCTTTTCCTGAAAATGTGTAATTATGTAAACCCAGTCTCCCCTCAGTAAAACCCCAAACCAAACAAAGCTGTTCCTAACGAAACTTGCAGCAAAAATAAGTTTCCTTAAGTAAGAATCCCCAAAATAAACCAAAACATTAGGACAAGAGACATAGTCGACAACAGAAGTATTTCTGCATTTCAAAATTACGTGGCACACAATATTTGTGATTGGAGGGCAGGAAGAGAAGAGGGTATACTTTTTAGTCTGTAAGCAAGGCAGCTCTAGAGGTGATTACGTACTCTGCTACTGACTAGTCATCTTTCACTACAAGGGACACATTACCCTATCTTTCAATCAGGAAACACAAGACTAATGTGAGAACATTTAGCCATTTAACTTTGGGATAATATCACCTGCTTTAAGACAAAGTGAATATACTGTGGAAATGCAGTCGTACATTGACTCAGGGTTGCTTTATAAGCACTGATTTTTGCAGTGCTCCAAACAGTGGTACCCATGCAACAGTCGCCTGTGAGTTTATTATCATGTAACTAGGTATACAATGGAATCAGCTGCATACCAGCAGGACAGAATATACTTGGCTACAGAGTCTGTTAAAAACAAAAGTAAGGGTATAAGAAGAAAGGTAAGTTACACTAAAAAGGCAAAGGAAGAATGCCTCTAGATATTACTTACACTAAATTCAATACAATTAAACAAAAGGAGCACAATCTCGCATAAAGCAAAAAAATGCCTCCACTTAATTTTATCATCTCATAAACTAAGATTGACATTCAGTGACATAAAAAAAATGGTTAATATTCATACATAGCTACTTTTATTGTGGGATGTAATCTTTGAGTACGTGAACTGGAAACAACATACCCAAACTTTCAATATAAACACAGGATTACATAACTACTTATGTGAAGCAGTACTTCTGGGAATACATACTTTTTTGCTTTCTCTTTGTAGTAATCATTCAGGACTTCCTGCAACCGAGCATTGTCCGTGTTAATATAGCCTTCTAACTCCACATGATCCAAGGCTCCAATTTCATCTTCATCAAATTGTTCAAAAAACTAAAATAAAGAAGTGGATATCTGTAATTAGATTGCATTTGTCGTGCAACTTCTTGATAGCTTAAAGAAGATCTACACATTTCCTTCTATTGCCCCTTTTTCCTCTCCCCTCTCATTTGCTGAACAACTGCCAAACACATCTGCAGGAGGATCTCCTCCTTACTGTCAGTATTCTTTCAGCATGGAAGTCACAAAGTTATCCTTTAATAATATATAAATCAGCTTCTGGAAGATGTTTCTTATTCCGATGCATTATTTCAATCTGTACATTAAAAAGCCTGTCACTGCTCGGGACAAAAGTTACACCGTATTTCCACTGCTCTGACATCATTTCATGAATGTATACTTGGCACAGTGGGAAGAAAGGGTGAAAGAAGTGAGTCTTTACCAGGCACTTGTACACGATTTGCTGCGTTGAACTGAGCCTCTCAGACAAAAGTGTAACACCAACTATGAATGCTCATTATAGCGATTGGAATAATTTTGTTTACCTCTATCAGTATTAGGCCTTTTAATAGCAATTAACACTATAACCTATGGAATACAAGCCACTTATTCCGCATTCAATATTGTGTGTGCTATGTGCAAAAAACAGCTGTTTGATGCCCTGGCTACTGAAGGCAGTAAGAATTTGCACAGGCATACAGGACACCACTTTATGAGATGAATCAAAAGACAAAGAAGCATTTAACACCCTTATGTTTAACAGTTACATTCTTGAGCTGCCTCACCTTCTCAAATCTGTCATCCAACAGGGTTAACTGCTCATTCCTTCTCATTACTGAAGATGTCATAGAATATTCTGTGAAACGACTCCTGGTTTCTTCTTGCATAAAAAGAAATTCTTTTGTCTGTCCATTAACCCCATCATCTGATAAAGGACCTTCTGAATCATAGTCTTTATCATTACTGCAACTATCCTTTTCATCACTATCATCCTCCACATCTTCCCATTCATCTTCATCCTCAGCATCTGATCCCCTGAACAGAAGTATAAAACAGTTTTAGAATAATACACGAACTTTTCCACAGCTCTGAACAATGTTGGGTTATCTGAAACAATTTGGCAATAATAGATTTAAATCTTGAGAGGCAAAGATAAAAAGTGATTATTTTCAAGCCAGTAAAAGAAAAACAAGTTTAGCAGTAACGGTGTTGCCAAAGTCAGCATAATACTTTTGTCTGAAAGCTGAAAACATTTCTGGTGACTGTTGGATCACACATCTGTGCACTGAGAGTGAGGTTATGCTTACATTCAGCTATACATGTCAAAGTGGAAAAGAAAAATACTAGCTGCATTCTCGAATATTAAAACTAGCAAAATTTCTCATTGTTCGTAGAATGATAAGAATGATACCAAAACCTAAAGAAATAATATGCAGTGAGGTATCACATGATGCATTTGTAAAGGTTCTGGAAACACCCGTTAGCCTTCATCAATATTATTACTGACGTATTTTAAATGTGATAGATGGTAATGTTTCAAATAGTTCAAGAATCCTATTGTTCCATACATTGCATCTGTAAACAAATACATATAATCCATGAGCTCAAAGTAATAAATGAAACCCATCTCTTAGATAACATAAAAATTTGATTTTGTAATCTACTGCCCATATAACACAAGGTCATACTTTTTTCCTTTAACACACCTAAGTATTCAATTTGAAATCTGAAACCATTCTTGCTTCCTACAACAACATATGAAATAACAAATAGCGTCATTCCTATTTACATATGACAAACAGTTCTACAAAGCTCTATGTACCCTTTCTGTGGTTCATTTGCTTGTAGAACAAAATCATCTTCCAGGATATTTTCTGGATTGTCAAAGTCAAAATCATCATCAAGAGCTGCAACAATATCAGGGTCAAAATCTAGCCGTGGTCCTAGAAAGTTAAAAAACAAAACAAAACAAAACAAAACATAAATATTTAAGTTTCTCTGTCATTATGAAGCTACTTTCCTGGATAAAAACCAATCCAACTAGACTGTTAATTTGCACTAAGGAAAAATTAAACCTAAGAATCACAAAATTCCTCAATAATATTTGCAGATTTGATACAAGCCAGGGCAAGTCACCAGCCTCTTGTCAATTTTCCTCATCCAGAAAAGAACATTCCCCAGAGGTCTTAAGCTTCCATAAATGTATTTTAATATATTTTACTTAGAATATTGTAGAAGAAAAAATATCAAGTTAAAGTACTGTATGATCAACTGCCAACCCTAGCTCCCAAAGGTCAGGAAGTGTTTCTCTACTGCAATTAACAGAAGTGTCTTTAGCATCCTTCTGTCAGGACAGAGAGAACTACCACAATTACTTCCTGTTATAAGTAATGGATGCAAGCATGGATACATAACAAAAGCATACTTACAGCCTGTAACACTGAAATAATACTAATGAAGGAAAGTAAACACCACTCAGCGTTTGAAAAGAAGAGAAATTTTGAGAGTGAAAATCCAGTTCCAGACTTGGATTCAAACAGATAGAGTAATAAATCAATAGTATTATCTACAGTTTTCCCCCATTATTAGTTTGTATTTGCTATAAAATAGTAAGAGCTCATGGATTCCGCCCCCCCCAAGCAAAACTAAAAAGCTATTATTAGTGAACCACAGAAATAGGTCTCAAATTGAAACATAGGTCTTTTATAGATCATTCTTTATGTCTGCTATTGAGCCTGTTCTAAACCAAACCTAGTAAGACACTGTAATCGAAGCCATAATTACCACCTAGTACCTAGATGGCAACTCACATTACAGAAAGGTAAAAGATTTAATGATACCTGAAACAGGAGCAGCTTTATTTAACAAGCCCACATCCTCTTCAAACTCTGTGGCAAATACTGAGGAAGGCAACTTAATAGATGGAGCCTTAGAAAAGGAAACAAAAGACCAACATCACAATATACTTGTTCTCAGTTTCGCATTTGAGCTCACATTAACAAAAATGTGCAAATAATCATGTGACCAAAAGAAACTCTGTGAGTGCTACTTAAATACTAAGACAAGCGTTACTTCATTGGTGGCAAATTTTCAAGTTGTGCAATGAAAGCTAGGTAAAGTGTTGGCAGCATTAATTCTCATGTCAATATTCTCCAGGTATAGAGACAGCATTTTTGCATCTCTGAAGCTTTTTAGAGAGTGGTTGTACAGTAGGCACAATGAAATTTTTGTTTTGTTTTGTTTTGGAGAACACTAACACACATTTGAAATTACCCCTTTATTGAAAGGCTTATTAAAAGCTTACTAACATGCACAACTAAAATAACTTTAAATTTTATGTAGTATCACCAAACTGTACCTGAAAGGTATTTCTGACTAAGAACATTGGTTTCGACTAAAATTACAGTATTTGGTTAAACCAAACTCCCTCAATTAAAAGTGACTGACTGGCAACTGCATACTTCATTGCYTGAAATTACTTATTGATTTTCTATTCCAACATGATCTAGCATCATGAAATTCCAAAAATCATGCCAGCAATTGAAAAGTTTTTTTTTATTCCCTCTGGGTTCTGTTACATTCCACTTTAAAAACATAGTGTACTGGTAATACAAGCCGGTATATTCATAACTCCCAGAGCATTCAAAAGTTCTAAAAATCTTAAAAACAAATGCCAACACTAGAAAATGACATGACTTGTTCAAACAAATACCTTTGTAAGCCACGTCTGTCCAGAAAAGCTTGTCCTGGGTACACAAAGTGTTTTAACGCTGTGCTAGCAAAATACTGTTCATCAATAAACTTTGGCTTGTCAACTTCTGTTTTTACTTGTAGGAAAGTCTGATTGTGGGTCAAAAGGATCCTATATATATCTCTCTCTATATATATCACAGTCATGATAACACTTGTTGAAAATGGTTAATGTGTCTACAGGATGCTAAACTCCAAAGAACAGCATAAGATTATTATTAGCAAAAACATTTACTGGAACTCGCTGAATTTCATCTTCTATGTGCCCCTCACTTGTGACAACAATTCTGCTTTGCTGTCCACGCACAGAAGGGACAAGCTCAGAGGGACCAGAGGCTTCTTTTAGATGCTGCAAATAATCATAGTCATCATCAAAGAAGACGCCATACTTCCGCTGCTCTTCCCTCCTTTGCTCCTCATGCCCCTTGGAATTGTAAAAAGAAATACATTTAGTTACTTAAGTCCATTTAAAACTATTAGCAAAAAGAAAAGTAACACATCTATTGAGAATGCCTGAATTCTAAAGTCCTTGTAGTCCTGTCTCCACTCATTACCCTAACGCACAGCCAATTAGAACGCTGTAACCATCTGGTTCAGTGTTCGGGTGCTGTCTGAGCAGGACCTTAAACAACTTTTTCCACAAGCAGCATAACTAACAAAGCCTGTTTTTTCAGGGTGGGTCAGGCAATCTTTGTTGTTGTTTTTTTACTACGTTTATATCCCTACTGCCAGTTAGTCATCCTTCAGCCCATCAGGTAGTGACTAACAACTATCAAATTCCTTACAACATCCCCTTCTTTTTAATAAGCTGGACTAAAAAATACCTTCTCTCAGGCTATGTTTTTGAATGGTACGACTGCTTATCCACTTTTTTCTCCTGCAGCATTTCTTATCTGAATGAACCTCAATATTAGAAGTGAGTATTTACTTTCTGTGTAGGCAGCAGAACTCTCTGGGGTGCAGTATCATCAGCAGCAAGTGGATCCCTCTGACTTCTGTGCACTAAGTGAAACGTTACTGCTTTCTTCTTCTCTATGAAGGGTTTCTTTTTCTTGTGAGGCTGCAAAAGGACGTTTGGTTAACCATTAATAAAAAATGAAATATTAAATGCACTTAAAAAGAATCTTTTGCCTGCAGCATGCTACTGTATTCCTTTTAAGGTAATGCCTTATAAACATATACTTAGAGACAAAGCAAAAAGAGACTAGTGGTAGCTTAAGTCTTCTCACCACATGCACAACAGCCATTCCATATGTTCTAATAGCATATGCAGCTGTATTCAGCTGCAAAATGGCAATACAGTGGTACAATAAATATTTGATTATAGCATATACACCTTAAGGTATAATCCTAGAAAGGAATCTTTAAGTAACTACTTTTTAAACACTGGGTCAAATCTGAAACAAACTTCATCCAAGAAACACAGAAAACTGACATAAGGAAATTCATCTAAACACATCTAGCTTCTTGAAAATTGTTTAGACAGCTGTTCCTACACCAGTAATTCAGTATCAACCATGAAAACTATCGACTACACCATTACACAGACATAGCTCTAACATCAAAAATATATCTACATTCTGGATCAACAAAAATCTGAAGTATTCTTAACTGCGTGAAAGCCTTTTCCGCAAGTTAGCACATCTGACTTGGGGAAATACTTTTATCACAATTTCCATCTTTAATTACCTACCAAAACATGTTAATGGCAGATACATGCAACTTGGAAACTGCTCTACGGATCTAACCCATCTTCTTTACCCGGTAACTTTAAGTACACATTACACACTATGTCATATCAAAGTTCAGAGTGTATCAACTGCCACCATGTGTTTTGAGTTAAAAACCCCAAACCGCGCTTTAAAACCTTATGCTTGCAACAACCATAAAAGGAAATACAGTAAATTTTTGGAAGCAGGCAACGTGCTGCCCCTACAAGCTTGCTGGTGACTGACGGTACAAGCGAGGTGCTTGTTAACACAGCGACGCCGCACCAAGCCGAGCGGGAGAGCCGCCGCCCCCCACCCCTCACGGTGGCTTACCGGCACACACCTCGGGACGCCGCGTTAGGCCGGGACGCGCCTCAGCCGCTCCCGGCCGGGCGGCCCAGGCCGCTGGGGAGGCAGGCCGTCCCTCAGCGCGGCTTCCCTCACGCCGCCGCTGCCTGCCTCCTCCCCGGCCCGCCTCCCCCTCCCCCTCCCCGTCGCGGGGCCGGGGCAGGCCCCGCGAGCCGGGACGGGACGGGGAAAGCTCCCGGACAGCCCAGCAAGCAAAGCGGTCCATGGGCCGTTTCTCCCCTCCAAACCGCGCTACGGAAACGGCCCGATTTCAATCCAAACGGTGGGGGCGAACGGACAGACACGACAGTTAGCGAGCCGCTGACGGCCGCCCTGTCCCCTCCGCCCCTCCTCACCATGGCGCGAGGGCAGGCCGGGCAGCGCGCGCTGCCCGCCGGCGAGGGGAGCCGCTACGGCCGCTCCCGGCACCCCCAGTCCTGCTCGCTCTCACGCGGGCTGGCCCTCAGCACCGCCGAGCTGCGGCCTCCATCTTGGGATAAACCAGTGGCCAACGGGGGGAAGACGATCGGCTGCCACTCTGGACAGTTTGGTTTTTTCCCCAGTAACAACAACAATGAGAGTTTCCTCGGACTTAAATATCACTTTAATAAAAGAGAGGCTCCGTGAACGCAAGCAGGATACTTTCCCCGCACCCTTCACAGACATATTTTCCTCCTTCTCCCCCCAAATTAGTGGAGAATGGTTCCGCTCGCCAGCGGGCTGCAATGGCAGAACACTTTAGAGCGGGCCAAAGGGCAATGCGCGTGCGCAGTGGCCGTGCTGTCGCTCGCAGAAAGGGGAGCTGGAGGTCGGGCGGGGCGGGGCTCGTTGGCAGAGAGGCGTGGTTTAGGGCTCGGGGCTCCGCCCCTGCTCCCGTTGCCGGGGGTGTCCGTTAGGGGCGTCCGTTAGGGGCGGGGCCTGGCGGGCGCCCGATGGGGCTCGGCGGGACCGTGGCGAGTGCTCCGCCCTCCCCTCAGCGGCGGGAGCGCGGTGGCCGGGCCGTGGTGCACCCCGGTCCCCCGGGCAGGCTCCGGGCGCCACGCGGTGCGCGTAGGGCGGCTCCAGGCTGCGTCCGGTGTGAGGGGAGGGAGCAAGCGCCTTCAGCCGCCATGAGGCAGTGCTGGCGGCGGGGGTACCGGGCGGGTGCTGGGGAGGCGGGACGGAGCCCAGCCTCGGGGAGCGGTGCGGAGGAGGTGGTGGTGCGAGATACTGGGCAGAGAAGAGCATCTCTCAGAGTTTGCAGTCACCTGGTGGTTGTCTCCCCCGCCCCACAACCTGTTACCGCCTCTGCCCGCCGCCCCCGCGGTTCCTCTTGAGCGCCGGCCCTTGGCGGAGCCGCCTTATGCGCCGGCTGCCTTTGGCGGTCACTCTTGACAGCAAGACGAAACCCTTCCCTAGGCTCCACACGAACAGAAAATTCCCAGCGCGTCCTACAACGGCAAGGCTTACAGCTGCACGTCTCTTTGCTCCAAGCGAAGGAGATGAGAGAAGGTTATGTGAAGGTTATGTGACAGATGTTAGTCATTTCACTTAACTGCACTAAGTGCTCAGGCGCTACAATAAAATACAATAAACTTTTATAAAGAACCTGTGTGAGACAGGAGGCACAGCAGTACTCACCTTCCCAGCCTGGCAGAAAGGGCCTCTTCAACTTGCTGTGCCACAGGGGTCTCTAACACACACCTTTGCAGTCTGGCTCTGCCCAAGCTCATATCCAGGCTGAATTTAAAGGCTCAGATGTAAATAATACATATTAACAGTGTTTTGCCATATATGAGTTCTTACTCCTTGTGATATGACACTCCAGCTGTATAAATTCTACCTATGCCATGTAGCATGCCTGTGCACAAGCACACAGACACACGCATACATGCTCCTTGCTAAGGGAAAAAAAAGTATGCTTAGTATTTTAGGAATATGATGTAAAACCATTTTGTTACATTTCAAAAAGAAAGCGTAAAACACAGAAGAGAGCAGTTTCTTCCATGTGCATATAGACAATTAGAACAATAACAACTATGGAAAGGTTGTTACTGAAAATTAAGAAAGAATTATCCACATATTATGTGTGTGTATATGTATGCAGCTAAATATATATGTATATGTATAACTTAAAATATTAGCTTTAATCATATTTGAGTGGATTTCATTGTTTTTCAGTAGGTGTCACTAAAGCTCCAAAAGACCCCAGATTTTCACTCTTCTGGCTATTGTTTTCTGAAGCCTTGCATCTTTACCATCAAGTTTCATCACACCACTCTCATGGAAGTGCACAAACTAATCTGATCTGCTCCATCAATTGAATGGCTCCTGTACTCAGAGGATTCAAATTATCCCTGCCTATATCCGCGCAAAGGCTAGAGCTTCCTTTCCTCTTGCTTCCTAAAAGTACATGGTGAGTGTGTTGTTGCTGTCAGCCATCTGAAGGTTGTAGTACACACCTCCTGATACAGGAAAGTTAGCAAGCCTTTGACTGTATGCTGTGAATGGGTTTTTCAGGACTGCACCTAACAGGAGCAACTCCCTTCCTATAGTATGTCTATACTGCAAACCCAGTGATAGGTGGAATAGCAGAGCTAGCTTTTCACAAGGTAACTAAGAGCAGAATCACCCAACTGTTAAAAATACAGTGCTTAGCATTTATCTGTGGGGTAATGAAGTAGATTAGATTACTCCTTATTGCTTCCAGGTCCCTGAGGTAGCTCTGGCATCCATAGAAGTGTGAAGTACTTGTATGTAGACTTGGTAACAGGATTACACCTGACAATCCTCTACGCCTGGTGACCCCCTATCTAATAGTGGCAGCACTGTCATTCCATATACCCCAAATCTGGTCTAGGAGTATCATGTCAGTCTGGAAGTGGGAAAAATTAGCTTTTGCTCTCAGCTTTGTTGCTAATCATCTGTTTCATATGTGTAAGTTAAATTTACCTGTTCAGTTTTTTAAGTATCAGGGTTTTCTGTCTTGCTTTAACTCACATCCCCACACTGTATTTCCTGTTTAGATTCTAAGCGTCTAGGGGGAAGGACCTATATTACATGTTCACACTGTCATTAAAACAACAGGCTCCCTTATCACAGAAGATGATAATGTATGCCAACAGTAATACATCTGGAGATTAGTTTTAAGATTGAGGGATTAGCAATAATAAGCATCATATTGCCTCCTTTGTTGATACCTAAGGGTGAGGCATCTCCTTCCAACTGATTTATGATATATCAAAATTCAAAATTTAGTATCATCACATGTATGTGAAAAGTGTATGAGAGAGTCTCTCAGATGGAGACTCCACTTAAGCTTCTAATTTCATCTAAGCCTTACAAGGCCATCCATCCCACTGTACTCTCTCATTGTGTTCTCTGCTGAGACACCTTGCAGTTTAAACTCAGCAAAGAGCATCTACAGAGACTGAGGGGAAAAGTGCTCAGGTCACTGACCACTTCTTTTATGCTTATGGAAGAAGAATGGTCAGTATTGGAATGGTCTCACTGTCAAGGCAGCCACTTGAAAAATAATATGCTGGAAGCACGCATTTCCTTAACAAAATCAACAACTTGCCTTCCATGTGAGGAAATTTATGCTAATAATTTTTCTCTTCTTGCAAAGCAGAAGTTTTTACAAAGTAATTAAAAAGCAAAAGTTATTGTCAGTCGCTTTGTAATGTTGAAAGATTGGCAGACATACTGCAGACTAGGTTGAACCCTCAGCTGTGCGGATCATTTCTGTCCATGTGCAATAGGCGTAATTCGGTGCAAATCTGCTGTCAATTAAGTTATTCCACTGAAACTAGTGAAAACCACTTCTTGATGATAAAAAAAAATAGGAAACTGGGAGCATAAACTAGGTCTCTAAACCATTGAGCTACAACACTAACTTTGTATTTTTAAAATAACTATCACCAGTTTGAACACACCTCTGCATGAATACACCAGCCAGAAGGGAGCTACCAGGTGTGTTTGAAGGACTCCCAACATTCAGGGGAAGGTTTCAGGAACTTTCCTTCATTTCATTTCCACGCAGAGGGACTTTAATTCAGTCTCTGGAGGTGTGACGATGTGCTCCCACTGCCCCCAACCTGACCTTTTCCCGTAACCCTGCTCAAGCGATAACCACCTGTGGCGATCGTGATGGATGTGTCTGGTCGTGATGGATGCATCCAGCTCAAAGTGGATTTGGGGGAGACAGATAACAACACAATAGGCAATGCGTCCACCTAACCACAGTGCTGGTCAGTGTCCGACTCAAGCCAAATTTGGAAGAAACTAACTGCAGTCGGAATGTAAATATGACTATGAGTCAATCATCTTACCCCCTTAAATAGTGGACAGTCCAAGAGCCCTTTGAGCTCTTCTGCACGGCAGCGGGCTGCACGCCAGGATCTCCCCTTGAGTAGGGACGCCTCTCARGGTTACTCCTCGAGGTTGAGAGATTCCTTGCCGCAACAGATCCTCGGTAAGTGACCAATAGCATGCTAAACTTGGAAAGCTTAGCTAAGTGATAGAAAGGATTGATTGCGCATATATAATCCTTGAGACATAAACCGTTGACCAAGTCTGGGACTAGGATTGGATCCAGCCACACCTAGACCCCTCTCCGAGAAGGAGTTTAGATAGCAAGGGGGTCCTTTCTGAACCTGACTCAACAGGAGGGTCTCCCTGACAGTTTTGTCCTCTATGCAGTAAATAATCACATGTACCTTGCCATCGAGTCTTGTTAACTCACTGTCGCATTTACTATCAAACTTTGTTAAATCACTGTCTTACATCAATAAACATATTGCTGCTTCTCTCTTACGAGTGAAGTGCATCTCTCTCTCTCACTCCAGCCGTGACAGGAGGCTACTTTCCAACAAGTAACTGCTCTCTGAAGTTAACTCCATTATACATGCACCTGTACTTGCTAGAGATTCAAGAACAAAATATTTTCTGTGAAGATTTTCTGAACAATTTTATTGAGGTAATTTTCTGCATTTTATATTTATATATATTCATTCATATATACCTATAATTCAAAGAGCTAAACAGTTGTCTAAGGCACTTGGAACTGTGCACAGCAGAGTATCCTACAGTACTGTACAACTAGGCAGCACACATTTTTTTTTTTTGCTTGTTAAATAAAAACACCATAAAACAAGCATAGTATATGTACTATATAAAAAAGATAATACATATTCTATTTTTCAGATGACAATGTTGGAATATATTTGTGTGTGTGTGTGTGTGTATATATAGGTATATACTACAGTACAGATAAAACACCAAGCAGCAGCTATCATTAATTTGTAACAATTCCAGTTATTTACATTCACAGATATCAATACATCTGTATAAAATGCAGTATCAGACCAGCCACTTCTTAAACTTACCATATTCAGTCACTCTGAAGTCAAGCTGCTAAAATACAAGTAAATGCATTCATTTTATAATTGTTATGTAAAATACACACTGCATAAGCTGAAAAGTTATCGGTATTGATTCTCCACAGCCTCACATCTTTTGAAAGTCATTAAACATGTGGAAAGTACATTTTAAAATGTCAGCAATTCTAAGCTGATAATGTTTCAGATAGATACATTTTTTATAGTTATCAATAACTATCCAGCATGAAAGGCAGTGGGGAACCAAGTCTTGAATTGAATTGAATTGAATTTTGTTTGCCTTGTTTTACTTGTAAATAGGAACATTTAGTGAGATTCAAGTGAGTTACTTTGAGCATAATTTCTTTCTATTTTCAACCAAATTAATAAAACCAATATAGCCTAAGAACTGGCCCAGTGCCTATTAATAGGTGACAGTCTCCATTATGTGCTGCAAAATTTTAATTCCAATGAATTCACATGAAAATTTCATTCCAGGTGATTGTGTCCTGCTCGTAGTATGTTCAGCATGTAAGAACCTCCTGGCTTTACTGGATCCTAAGAAGACCCTACTGGAGCTTAACCACCTGCACCAGTGTGGATGGGTTATCAAGGGCTCCTTACTGGAGTCATCTCCAAGAGGTGTCCTTGCAGACGTGAGTGGAAGAGTCGTGTGCACAAGGATTCTTAGCACTGAGTAGTACCCTGCCGCAGCGTATTGCAGCTCTGCCACAGAAATATGCATTCTCAAATGCCCAGTGTTTAAGGTACAGTTGGGTCTACAAAGCATGACATACTAATATTGCCATGATTTACTGTTTGAGCAATTGCTCTGTGAAAAGCTGGGAAGGGACGCAAACTCACTAGCTCATGAGTGTACAGCAATGTGGTCTGCAGCATTCTTGCACCTCTCCTAGATTTGCAGTTTGGTTGTAAATGGAATTCTATTTCTCTTTTAGGGAAAAAAAAAAAATTTTAATTGCTACTTAAACAGTTGCAGGCAATTAGCATGTTCCATCTCCACACCCTTCCCACCCCTACTCATACAGTTAGATGCCCATTCAAACAAGCCATTGATATATTTTCATTTCAAATCACACCAGGTAAAATAATTGTCCAAAACACAGTACTTCTTTAATTCCAAAATTTATACAAGTTTACAAATCAATATACCACCACACAAAGTAGTGAAAGGAAGAGATATGTTCAAGCAACATCTTACTATATTATAACAATGTTCAAATATGGTTAAATTTGACATAGTATTGCAAGACTTTTTTATATAAAGAATTAATGATTGAACAAGGAGATACAGAGAATACCATTACTTTCTTTGTTCCTATCCAATGCAATATTTAGCTTCTAGAAAATAATGAAATATTGGTGAAATGCTGTATCTAGTTCAAATGAGCTCTATTTCCATTAAAATCCTGAAACAAGATGGGAACACTGACAAAGTGAAACAAGATCTTATTAATCATTAAAGTTAATGAATAGAAACCTGTCAAAACATTACAGTGAAATACGTTATTTTTACTCCATCTCTCCCTTTCTCTATATAGCTACACTTCCATAAGGTTTTTTTCAGGTGTCTGTTAAATAGAAGCTTTAAGCTATTCTGGGGAATTGAATTTGCTTTTTATTTGAGCCTCAAAATATTTTAATATCAACCTAATACAAACTTTCAGAATTGCCTTTTTTTCTTTTTGTTCATCAAAGCTAGGTCCCAGCAGTGAGCATTGCACTGAGCTTTGTACAATAAGAATAAAGATAGGAACAATAATGGAGCTAAATATGGGAGCTCCTAAAGGCAGGAGGCAAATTTATTCTGTTTTTCACCCTGAGTATGTCTTTATTTTAGTTTACAGCAGTGGCACAGGTCTTAACTCCTTGAGATATGAATAAAAACAGATTATGTGAAAGCGTTAAAAGACAGTTCTGGTATACCTGACAATTTAATGCAAATGTAGGCTTTTAGCCTTGTTTACTTTATCATTAAAGTATTAAAAGACATTAAGACATGGGCTTATATTCTAGTCTCTACTTAGGATGCCAGCAGTGCTCAGCCAGACCTGTCCTACTGGTGCAGTCTGCAAGTGACAGCGTGGCTCTCCCTACCCTGGCTCCAACCCGCTGCCAGCTGCAGCCGATGGGGGGGTTCGGTTGATTCCCAGGCTGCCAGACTAGACCCACCTTTTTAATCTGTGCTAGCTGGATCCTCCTTCCACTTTATGATGATATGAAATTGTGGCTCAGACCATATTTATCATCAGGTTAAGTGACAGCTATTTTGAAACAAGTTCTCTGACATAGCTGTAGTATTACTAGTCACAAGATTGGGGTTTGAAGCACCTCTGCTGGAAACAAAGCACTAATCTCACCTGGAAGGAGGTCTAATTTCTGTAATATCAGGGATGTTTTCCTCACTTTATTTCACAGCTTTCATTTGGTTTTCAAGGAAAAAAAAAAGGTCATCTGATACGGTTTTTACATGTCAACACTGAGGTAGTGGTGCTTCTCTAAGAGCTGCTCAGTGTGGCAAAAGCAGAAGGTTGGGCTGTCCTGCCCCACACATCAGAGGTCGGTAAAGTCCACCACAGCAAGGGACACACACAACTGTAGGTAAATGCTAAACCCAACACATAAATACAATCTTGTAGACCTACACATGGCTGTGAATACTTTCAGTGATTTTGAAGAGACACTGCTCCTACCTTGTTTCAAATCACTGGTTGAAATGGTAAAATCACCAGTTGAAATGGTATTTAGCTTAAATAATCATTAGCATTTAGCTTAAATAATTTTTTTTGGTACTTGTTGAGTCAACACATATATCACAATTAGAGAAAATTCAGGCAGACTATTTTTCATTTAAAACAACGAATTTCAGTTATAAGGACTAAGATGTATTACCTGAAAGAAAAGAGAGACGAGAGACATTCTGGAACCATTTCAGTTTGTTATGTGAAGAAGAAATTAGGATTTGATGAAGCATCCATTCCTCTGCACCCACAGCAACATGCTGTGATGCGTGATCCTACTGATAAATGTGATACATGAGGTCATTTCAGAAACCACTACTTCAAGCTACTCGTTTTCTCTTTGTGTGGATGTAGACATCTGAGTTCATACCTGACTCTGTGGAACATAGGTATGTGTGTAAGGTTTGTCATACGTTGTGGATGACATTTAAATGATTTGTCCAACTTGATAAAAATTAACACCTTGATCCCTTTTAGCCAGCTGGACTGTACTATGTGTTGCATGGAAAGTGTTATTTTTTTCTTTGTCTTTTTTACATCTTTTTTTTTTTTTCCTCAAGGATTACTCACTCAGGAGTTTCTCAGAACTTAACCTGATTTTTCCCTTCTAACAGGCATGCAGCACCATAGAGAGTTAGGTACATGATGTATTATTTCCAACACGCTGTTGCAGCAACTTGAAGATATTTGAAATCATCAATACAGAGGACTAGGAGATACAGCAGAAACTGACTTCAGGCAGCTCAATAAAGTAAAGCAAACTTGCTTCACTGGACACAGTGACATACCAAAATCTTGTTATTTTTTATTGCATGGATAACACTTTACAGCTGTTGGTTTTCTGCCAGTTGGTATTTAGAATATAAAAATAGTATATACAATTGTAAGTCTGTGTGTGTGTACAATACACAGTGGATAGTTTATAGTTCTAATTCTGCAAGTATACTACATTTTTACATAAGTTCCAATAAAGGCAACTCCTTTTGTCCAGTTACATAAATTTGCTTAAGTAGTTTGCTGAATTGTGGGCCAAAGAATGCATCTGATTATTTATCATCAAAATAATAAGAAATTACATAAGAAATTAAAGATTAGCTCAGCATCTCTATCCAGGCTAGTATTCTGCCTCTAGCAATGGCTGGTAGTGAATACTTTAAAAAAAACCCAAACCCAAAAGTAGAATATGGAAAGCCTAAGTGATACCTCACCTACGTATCCTCATGTCTTATGTCAAAACGCAGCTTGAAGAAGTCTGAGCCAGAAGTTGTATCCTCATACTTGTGTTTTAATTCTTAAATGAGAAGGTGCCACGTGTCTTGCCATCCATGCTCCAGGCCCAGTATAGAGGAATGTCTTCTTGGAAAGTCAATTAATTCACTTCATCCTAAGAGTTTAACAAGTTTTAGTTTGCTTGTGTAACCCATACGTATCCTGGCATGTCAGCGGAACTACTGTCTTATATAAAGTTTATATAGTCTGACTTTACCTTTGTCCAAATTATTCTGCCTGTGCAACAGCTATCTTTCTGCCCTTAGTATCTTCGCTGCTTTCAAATGTTTGAAAGTGATTAAGGCAACACTGAGGTCTATTTAACTGCTCCACTTGTTTCCTTTGAAGTGAAATACTGTGTTTTATTCTTCAAAGTCAACATAGTAGGCCTTTATAGGATTTTGGACACACATTTCTAAATTTGGCAACAACAACAACAAGAAGTTTAAGCAGGAGAACTATTTATTAAGTGCTAGTGTAGGTTTTTAAGTTTACTCTAAAATTCTAAAAATAAAAATTAGGATTCTACCAGAATTGCTGATAAACCTTAACTCTAATGGTCCGATCATTCCTGCATGATTTAGTGCCAAAGAATACATTTTCACTACTTCCTTGATGTCAAAGTGGTGTTTCTATATTTATAAAATGATGGGCCTCACAGAAGCCAAACTGTTTTCTGCAAATGGAATCCTAATGCCTCTTATTGATTCCATTAAAAAAGGAAGATGCTGCTTCCTTTTCTTTGCTACAAGCATGTAGATGGTTATTTTATTTGGTTATTGATGTTTTGGGGTCCATACCTCATTGGGTTTTTACTAAAATGTAAGTGAGCCAAACAGTCATACAAATCTATCTTTTTAAAAAAAGGTTTGTCAACCTCTTTAAAAATGCCAGCTGTTGGAAAGCACTCTCCTGTTACTAGAATTGCTCTTTATTAAAATAATCCACTCCATTTATGCAAACCTGGTCTTGTTGTAAATATCAGTAAAGAGGGAGATCTAATTTTAGCCACCAAATTGCCTTCCTGCCTTTAGGCTGACATCTAAAACAACAACCTTCAATTTTATAAACTAAAAACATTCCACAAGAATCTACTGCAGGTTCTGAGGTAAAAATCACATCTACACAGACATTTTATTGCCTGAAAAAGAAATACTTACACTTCATAATTAAAAACTAAACAGGGCACATAAAAGGCAAAAATAAATTGTAATATGTACACACATTAGAAAGGATAAATAGCAAATATATTGTAATACTGCATTAAATGTATGCATATGTGAATTCCAGACCCCCCCCAAAATGTTGTGTACATTAATTCAAAGGATAAATAAGTGCTAATATAAGACAGAGAATTTCTTAGTGTAAACAACGCCACAGGCTTTTTAATAGGCCTTTGGGCCAACATAGAAAACCATGTATTGCCTTTCACACTCCATACCACTTAATTTTAATAGTACTGTATTCACATATACAATTTCAAGATAGTATAAAAAATTATGAATCTAAGAAGCATTCTTCACACTCAACAAGAACAGGCTGCAGACACTCTTAAGGATTTTCCGTTCGCTTTTACAAGACGACTGGCTGAAGACATACTGATTCGTCTGGGAGTTCTTCCTCAGAGCAGTGCGAGAGTCCTTAAACGTGAGAAGTCACATTAGTAATCACTGCTCAAGCCTACTAGTAAAGACTTCTGTGCCCAATTTCAATTCTGATTTTGGATTCACACTAGCATGATGTCAAAATTGTCACCACTGCCTGCCAGAGGTGAGAAAGATAATGATCCCTGTGGTTTGAATGGCAAGTGACAGACAGCAAGGAGTGTTTCTAAACATGAAGCATTTCATTGCATTCATAGTGTCACATGTTATTTGTCCTTCGAATCCTGTTTATGTATTTCTGAGGATCCAGAGTATGTCAACATTAAAAACCAAAAAATATGTGACTTGTTCTGTATGAACGTTCAATGTATTTTCTTGAAGCATGCTCATCGGGATTTTAAAAAAAACAGCTGCGTTATACTAGGACTAATTTCTGGCAACTGTATTTACTGGCACCAGAGAAAATTACAGTTCTTCACTAAAGTACAGATGACATGAGGACTTGCGGCTTGCTGTCTTTCTAAGACAGGCTGCGGCCACTAAAAAAAATACATGCACAGTTGCTCACACTCTCTTTTTTTTAAAAAAAAAACAACTCCTCCCACTGGCCAAGTGCATCATTAAGCAGTCCCACCCGTTCCACTTTTCTCTGTGGACTGACAAGCAAAGTCTCTCTTCCCCCACGCTCTCAGTCCTTTTCACACTCCCCCCTCTCAGTTACCCTCAGTCAAAACCCTACAAAGTCTGATGAGTTCCTGGTAGCAGGCTCTCAAGCGATTGTCTTCAGCACTTCCTGACTTGTGGAGCTTCGAAGAAGTCCACCGATTCATCTGTGTGGGCTAGCCACAGAACCGTGGTTTGTCTTAACACTGACAAACACTTCATGTGGGTTCTCCTCCTTGACAAATCATTTGTCCATTGATAAAGCTGAGGGCCACATCCTTCATTAACCTCAGGGTAAGCTGTAGCACACACTCACACTCAGTCAAGTTCCAGTGCAATMTCAGGTCTTCAGGATGCAATGATTTCCCCAAAGAAAACTGTTACATGAAACATGGGATGTGGCCAAACAGCTATGGACGATGAAACCTGAAATGATAAATCATTAAAAAACTTAGAATTATATTATTTCAACTGACAATGACACTGATCCTCATCCTGCTCTCACAGCTATTTACTTTTGTTGCCTGAACAGAAGAATTATTCCTGATTTTCCTGGTCTTTGTGGGATTAGAGTCAGCCCTATTATCCCCCGCTGTCCGTCCCTCTCTACTAGAAAACCAAACCGGGCTATGGTGTGGCTCAGGCACCGGTGTATGTCTGTCTGTTCATACCATTAACCTGTTACTGTGGACCCTGGCACAGTTTTGCTTGGGTCAACCAGCACTCTTCCCAGATACTGCCTGGGCATGGCTGGGATTAGCACAGGCCAATAGGCAGACTGGGTATGGGGGGGACGTCACCCCGTTTTGGGGTGGGGGGGAGAAGTTAACTGTATGAATTCAAGCTGTGCCAAGCCTGCTGGCCTCAGGGCCGGAGAACAGTCTCCAGTCTGTTTTGTTTACCAATATAGATTTAGCCACAATTGCATCCACTATTTGGAGACACTGCCAGTAAATCAGAAAAGCTTTGCTAAGCCATAAAACTTAAATTTCTGTTTTTTAACCCTTCTGCAAAATTAAGCTAACAAAAATCTTGGATTTTTTTTAAGTAAGCAACAAATTTTATAGCACTGCAGATGCTTTCTTCCTATTAACAGCAGCCGACTGTGGCATGTGAAAGCCCAAATACACCTCACCATTTTTTAGACTTTTAGATAGGGCATGTACATCACTCCAGATTGCCTGTATGGTGGATAGAGAGGTGGGCTGCTCCCAAGGGTGTCGCCAACCTTTTCTAGAATAAGTTAGGAGCCTACAGCAATTGAAATTCTAACTCAGCTTAAATGTAATGAATCAGAGCAAAAAGGTAAGAAGGGCACCAATATCAGGTGCTCAACGTATCTATCACCAGACTTCTAAATCTGTTTAAATGGCTTTAAAAAGACATCTGTCCATGAAGTAGTAAAAGGTGCAGCCACTTTACAACAGCTTAGTAATGATGCATCTAACACAGTAGATTTACATAAGTTTTTGTTTGACACATTTTCTCTTAACAGTTCCAGAGAAGAGAAAAGAAAACAAGCCACACATTACCCCTGTAATGTGGTACAGTACAACACAGGGATGCATTTCTCAAATAAAGGAGGTGTACACAAAAGCTGACATTCACAAGTATGCGGCTCATCTGCTAAGTGAGGGTACGGTGCATTGCAAAAAAGACACAGGGTTTTTGTATTTGTGTAGAACAACAATATATTGGACTATATATAGCATTTCCATTAGAAGCACTTTATAAACATCTACTAAGATGCTCTTCCCAAACTTTTATTTATTTCTCTATTTTTAGAAACTCAGTTTCTTGGATTCTGTTATGAAATAACAGAAGGAATCAGTCTAAATTACTAGGAGTAGAAAAACAGTTCAGCTGACAGTCATTACAATCAATGATGAACAATGAAAACCAGTGTTTTTTCTTGCCCAAGTTTAGTATCAAATTTTAACAATTCAAAGATATTGTAAATACTGATTATAATATTAAAGTGTCTTATATTGAACATGTAATAATATAAGAAACTATATGCTATAAGCTATTTTTGTTTCATAAGCAGCTTCCTTGTTGTCTCATTCTATCACAGAACTTCATGACTAAGCCTTTGTTAACCAGCTGCCAATGGAAGTGCCTTTTGGTTTGTATTATCTCAGTGATTTCCTTGAAAAAAAATAAAAGATGAGTAATTCATTCTCTGGCTAGACACTTTTGTCTACAGTTTTCTTAAAACAAATCACTTCTGTTGTATCAATCCAAATGTAGTGGTGAACTACATAATTTTTAATGAGAGGTCCCGGAGGAAACAGAATCTCTTTTTATTTTCAAAATTGCAATTGACTTAAAACATCTGCATCTAATTCTGCCCTTAATTAGCTTTTTCTAGTGTTACTCTGCTGACTTCTGTGCAGTGGCTCCACAACATGACCAGTGAAAAAAAAGAGGGTGGAGAGGGAACAGACAAAGCCTGATTTCCCTCAGGTTGAAATTCTTCCAGGACCCTATAGAATCATTGCTATATTTATCACAATTTGGCTGTGCCTATTTTTTACTCCATTTTCCAAGGCCCTCCTAAAAAGAAAATTCACTTTTTAACTGGTTTGTCACTCCACTGGATCCCTGAGATTTTTGGTTCAGCTTTCAAGAATCCAATTGTAATCAGTCTCAACTGTTTTCAGTTCTCATGAAAAAATATCCGATTCTTTTTGTCTGTCTCATGCCTATCTGTACTTATGCTTCTATATTGTAACGCAACTCAAAAACCTAACAACGGAAGCAGGGGGGTTGCACTCCATCTCTCTCAGCATACAGCCAGGTTTCTATTCCTGCTCATTTCCCTTCTCTCCCTTGGGATGCCCATTTTTTTAAAGTAGTATTTTTATATATTCTGAAGAAGATATACTACCCACTACCTGAAGAGAAAATGACATCAGAAGCCAAATGAAAATATACCAATCCATGTTTGAAAAGGACATTTTCTAATGGTCAGAATGTGACACTAGATTAAAACCCTGCCTCCTGGCTTAGGTTTGCTGTCTGTGAAACTGGTTTGATTTTTTGAAAATTAATTTATTCATGTTATATCTACACTGAAGTGAGTTTACGGTATTATAAAAAAAATCCATGTTTTGGTGAGAAAAAAATCACTGAAGTTGTGAAATCAAGCATTGAACTAGGAGATGCCAGAAATCACCAAACACCCATCTCCCATCGTGAATTTTCCTTGTGACACTCTCTTTAATTAAAGGATTCACACTCACTTGCTCAGACCTGAGTTTGATTTAAACAGTAGCAGGAAAAGGAAGGGACCCGGTCTTGGGCAACTGTTTTTCTCTGACTTAACTCCATGTGGAAGCGAAGACAATAATACTATGTATGCAATGTCAGCTGATCCTAACAGCAAGTTTGCTTGCTGGTGGCAATTTTCAGCCTTTGTAACTTCAAAAAATACTAACAGATGCCATGGGGATGGCACAAAGCACCTCCCTCCCCCTAGGAATAACTGCCAAATTTGAAGTCCTGCTAAAAACTGTGGACACTTCAGAGCTCTTTAAATAATAATGCTTCAGACAACATCTTGGTGTTATCTAAAGCAGAGAACAAAACAAATCCAGATGAACACATTAGAAGTAGCAAACAGGGAATATTAGAATGTGTCTTGTTCCCCAGAAACTGCTGCCAGGAGCCTAGGTGACCCTTAGGAAGCTCCCCAAAACATTGGTGAGCTTTTCTGAAGTTCAATACATCATCTAGTTTTCACTTACCAAACGCATCTACAAAAATCATAGAATCATAGAATCATAGAATAGTTTGCGTTGGAAAGGACCTTTTAGAGGTCATCTAGTCCAATCCCCCTGCCATTGGCAGGGACATCTTCAACTAGATCAGGTTGCTCAGAGCCCCATCCAACCTGACCTTGAATGTTTCCAGGGATGGGGCATCTACCACCTCTCTGGGCAACCTGTGCCAGTGTTTCACCACCCTCATTGTAAAAAATGTCTTCCTTATGTCTAGTCTGAATCTACCCTCTTTTAGTTTAAAACCATTCCCCCTTGTGCTGTTGCAACAGGCCCTGATAAAAAGTCTGTCCCCACCTTTCTTATAAGCCCCCTTTAAGTACCGATGTATACTTTCATGAGCAAGGGAGTACTGCCAGAGAAGGACATCCCTTTTTTTGTGCTTGAGGACTGTTAACTTCATCTGTGAGAAATGCTGAGTCCTTTCAAAGGATTATTTTTTAGATTTCCCAAACAATCTTTTTCCATGTAGCAACTGATCCACTGCAGTCACCTTCACTGCTGTATCAACTACCCAACTTCAGGGATGGCACCAGCAACACTGGGAATCCCAACAGAATCAGTGGTGCAATTCAGGTGGGATTCAAGGGGACTCATGGTAGGAATCTACGCAAGTCATGACACAACTGCAAAGGACTTGCAGAAAGGCAGAGGGTTGCTGTCATACTCATCTCTCCGACTTATGCAAGAAGAGGGTTCACCCACCTGGTAAATTGCCGACTTTCCTCATGTACTTCCATTTCTGTGCTTTTAAATTCATTCAGTTCTTTCCGTATTGCTGCCTAATAAACAATAATGATATACGCAACAGTAAGAAATATGAATCTTAAAGAAAGTAGAGTCTGAGAGGAACCTGGCCCTACTCTTGCAGGTTCCCTTACAGTTCCCATTTTCCAGTCTCCCTTACTGTAATCCACAGCTCTTACACATTTCTCATCATCAACATGAATGACTTTTTTCAATTTGAAGCAGTAATACACGACAAAGAAACCCAAAGCATCAAACACCAACAATAAACAAAGAAACACCAAATCTACTGCAATGGGTGAACCAACCCCCCACCGAAATATGGCACTTGCTACAGACAAAAACGGGCAAGGGATGGGGTTACCTCGACAGTCACCTGCTGAGTATGCAGCCCCGAAGGGATTATATCTCCAGGCGCAGCCCCTGAGGAGCTGGTGAGTCACGCTGCCTGCACAGGCACTGTACACATAGCAGGGGCCTTACATCTCCCCACTGAAGACACAAATTCAGGAATGCAAGATGAATAGCATTTTTTTAAGTGGAATTAGTCACTTGGTTTGATTAGTTTTATGTAAAATTACATGAAATATTTGGACCTTTCAGGCTTGTGTTTTCAGTTGGCAGATACTAAAGCACAGCAGAAATTCAGTGCACTTCGTAAATGCCTTGTTGCTTATGTTAAAAGAGTGATAAGCAATTTACTTCATCAGGTAATACATACAATTTCTGAAATATTCTAATATATACTACAAGGGCTTTTGTTTCTATGCCATAAGCTTTCCTACCTTCACTGTGAAACGAAATGACAGTTTATTCTTACTCACTCTCTTCTTTCACCATTTTAAATAAAAGCAGTATCATTTTATTAATCCCTAAAGAAATCTCATCTAGTGTGCATGCCTTTCAATGCAGAACAGACAAGCAGCATGATAAAATTATAGCATCACCAGACTACGGGCTCATAAATGAGAAACTTGCTTTTAAGCAGGGGATGGTTCCGTTTAGCCACAACAGCAAGCTTACACAAGGCTGCTATAATAGCTAGGAAAGAGACAGCTATTTCTAAGCACCAAATCAGCAGCAAGGACACCAGAGCTCCAGCTCCGTAATATAGTTACAGTACAATTTTCTGCTCCCACTGGAATTAGAAAAATTACTTCCTTGGGAAAAAAGCGCAAGGGAGTTTCCAGGCAACACAGGGTCTGCCTTTCTGCTGAGGCCAACAAACACGGGGATCACAGAACCAGCCTTGGGCACCTGTTTATTACAAAATGAATTGAGATCAAAAACTGCTACCCTGAAGTAGGTAGGAAACTCCAGTGTTTTTTCTAGTGCAGTTTACCCTGGTTGGACCTAGGTGAAAGTGGAGGTACTGGGTGCCCTAACCTCCCACAGACTACGTGAGGACTAGAGAGTGCTCAGCACCTCCCAGAACCAACATCTACAAACACTTCTGGGTACATTTTTAATGTCTCCACCTTGACTTGATATGAGATGCTCCTTTGATTGTCAGATGAGCTGGCATTAATATGAAAATACAAGCTGAAATAAAATCAGTGCTTCACAGTCCTTAGCCAGAAGACAGTGGGTTCTTGCACATATCACTTTTCATGCCAAGCACATCTCATAGGATTTCCGTAAAAGTTGGTTCAGACTCAGTGCTAAAAGGGCCAGCACTTTTTGACACATAAATCCTACAGCTTTCCTTGTATGAAGTGGTATAGGAGGGAAATGGAAGACTATTTTATGGTAATCTTTGACTGATCTGTTTTTTAAAAGAGAATCACAGAATCATTTGTCTCATCCTTTGCAGTTAGACAGAGGAACTATCAACTGCAGCATGTTGGGAGCAAACTTCCCAAGAAGGCGTGCTGCATGCATACGGTCAGCCCCTGCACTGACAGTTGTGGCCAAGAACCCTTAGGAGGATGGTGCAGCTTCTACCTTTTTTCACTTGAATGAGTTGCAAAAGTAACTCTCGGTGGCAGTGACGCAGGCTTCTGCCTGCAGAAACCTTGCCTGAATTCCACGGGTCGTGGCCATCATTGCTAACAGTGTGTGCCTGGCTTAGCAAGGCTTTAAAAATGCAAGAAATTCTGGCCTGAACTGCTGTAATGGAGGTGGCAAATATGCTCTTAATAGGCACCTGAGTGGGTTTTCTTAGCTGCAAGCAGTAGATGCACAGTAGTTCCATGACAATCTTCCTGCCTCCAGCAGATGTCATCCGTGATGCCAGCGTCAAGAGAATGTAAACCAGAGAGGAAAGCCCCCCAAAAGTGACAGGTGCAAGCATTTTCTTATAATCTACATTTGTCCCTTGCCTTGTCTGCGGGAGTTAACCTGGCCCAAGGCTTGTCGGCACGACGGTCGTAATCTGGAGAATCTGTGACCTCCACGTACTCGTTAAATCGAAGGATTCTTCTTGCTTGAAGTTCAGCCACTGTAGGCCTCAGGCTGAGCTGTAAGCGGGAGGCAGAAAATAGTACGTTTAATAAGATGAAATAAAATAAAATAAAAGCTGAGGGTATGATGTAATCTCAAGAGAACTTTAATGGTATTTCTAAATAGGGTCACTTTCAGGTGTCTAAAAAAAGGCACCATCCTGGGAGCGCTGCACGGGAATGGGGAAGCAGCACAACCTAATTTCTTCAATTATAAAAATAGTCTTTGTCGGGCAGGTCACAGAGAATCATGATAGTTATCCCTGGAATATTAATTGTGACTTTGCAACTGTCACACCATTTACCCCACTAGGCAGTAGGTCCATTTGCATTAACGATTACACAGTCTGCTGTGTTCAACTATAATACTGAAAATAAGCAGGATTTGGAGGTGCCTGCCTAACAAAAAAAAAGTTTTTGAACATCTGGGAGTCATTATGATCCCAAATTGTTTCAGTCACCTCAAACAATATTCACTTTAATTAACTAGGGACGATCATATTAAGGAAACTGTATTTTTGCAGAGAAGGGCAGACTAGGGATACGTATGAAAACTCCCCCCATCCTCTCCTAGAACGAGCTCCCAAAGTCAGGGCAGCAGATCCATAGCTGCTTTATTTCCAGGGACAATGGGCGCAATCCCACCTGCAGCGGCCAAGACCACTGACACGGTTAGAAGAACGGTGAAGGGATTTCTTAGGGCCCACGCTGCTTTGCTGCCCTCTCCCCTGCTCCAGGGAAGAGTTGGATCTACAGGTGTGGCTGCCCTCGAACATACATGACAGCAGTGATCATGCTCACAGAGGAAACACGTGTCATTTCTCTCCCCTGCTTACATGGACAAATATTAAGCATGGCCAGACTCCGTATGCTTTTCCAGGTATGCGAAACTGGACAGGATGGAGTCTCCCCCAAGATGGACTTGGCTTGTACTGCTTTTTAAATACATTTTTAATCTGGGGACATGACTGATGGACATTTGCAGTAATGTATACACACTGATTTTTAGAATCTTATAAAAAATAATCCTATGTACACAAATACACAATACAAAAAAYACATCATCACCTTTCTACTGAGTCTACGTTTTATTTCTCTTTTGGCTTCCTGTTCCTCTTCTTCATTCTTCTCTGTTTTCAGAAGAGATAAAAAGGAGTGAATATTTAAGTATTATAACTGCATATACTGTATTTCTCTTGGTTGAAAGTTTCAGGACTTCAAGTCCTGGCTCATGTTTCCTCATATTTCTGGGTGATCCTGCATGCGTTGTCTGCTTTTTGGATTTTGTGTGCTCTCATTTCTTTTCCCTATCCTCATTTCCCCCGATTCTGTAGACATCTCAAGTCACCACTGTGGGTCAGGAACACGGCAAAGAGGAGGCGTCTGTCATTTCCTTTCTGTGTAACAGCAAACAAGAAGTACCCTGGAAGAGCTGCCTAATGTTTCAATTACTTGTCCTAACATTAAAATCACTGTTGCTTTCACTTCCAACATGCCACCTGTTGACTTTAGAGTAAGAATCTAGTTATTCGTAAGGGTCAAGAAAAAAGTTTGCTCTGAGTATCTGAATTTTTAAGATCTTAATGAATGAATATTTGTAATTGTAATTGTAATTGTATGAGCTGAGTGTCCTCTACTGCTACAGGACGCAATGAATCAATGACAATTTGTTTCACTGTCATTTGTTAGTGCAAATTGGCTTTGTTACTTTAACATTTTTTTTTCTGATTTTATAATGCAGGCATATGATTCAGCACTCAAGCCCTCTTGGTTAAGGGCTGCTAGCTAGACCAAATGAATGAGTACAGCAGAAAATGACATGTGCATTTTTTGAATGTATTTGGGCATGAGACTGAAATGTGCCTTTAACAAATTTCTGCGCTAACCAAACTTGGTTTCTTGAGTGACAGTGAAAAGCACGCTTACAAAGGCATGTTCATAAGACTCAGCAGTTTTTTTAATTGATATACATTCTGAAGAGTATTATTTGCCCTTTCAGTCCACCTCTGATGGTTATATGCAAAGTTAACTTTGTTATGGCTGAAATATCCCTCCTAGAGATATCCATAAAATCCTGATCCTATTTTATTCATGGTTGGGGGTTATGGACTCCACGTTGCAGTTCAAGGCTAACTATAAATTTAAAGGAATTAATTTGTCTATTGTGGATGCAGCCAACCTGTATAGATGAAAAGGCAGTTTTAAATCCTGGTATAGTCCGATTTGCCCTGTCTGCTATGGCCAGCAGGCTGTGTTAGTATAGGCAACCTGGCCGCAGAGGACCTTCTGTATCATGACTGATACACTGGAGACAACACTACAACAGGTCATCTCATGGTGCTTGCAGATTTCCTTTGCTGACTCAAAGGCTCTCGTGTAAGAAGAATACAAGGGAAAGGGGAAGAGGAACAAACGATAAAAATCAAAAAGAAGAAAGTTACAGTAGGAAAAAGGCAATGCCAGCCCAACACCTGCTCTGTGAGAAGAGTCCAACACCAACCCCAGGTTTCCATTAGCAAGATGCAATCACGCTGGGTTGCTGCCAGGATTAGGTTGGATCTAGTGTTGATGGTGATTTTAATGAGATACTGAAATGTGAATGTAATTTATGGTTTATTAATAGTTTTTCTCTTAAACGGTGAAGAAATGGATGGCCTGTTTCCATAGAGGAACTGTAAACTGACTAAAACTGAAGAACGGAGACTTAAAGATTGATCTACATTTTTAAAATTTTTATTAATATATCTATCAATAAACAAGTTGGGTGTATTTAAGGACTTAGGACTTCAAATGAGAACTCTTTTTATAACATCTTCACCTAACAAAATCAAAAGCTCTCTAGCTGTTTTAGGACAGGTAAATCATCTGTAGGCTTTTGTTTAAACATACTGTCTTTGCAATCAATAGACATAGTAACTGAGGTAATTAAACACAAACTATTAATTTGGGGTTCCATTCACCTGGGAATCAWTTGACATAAAAAATTTTGTCCCTTCATGAACTGAGCCGCTTAAGTCCTACCTCAGAAATTCCCCAGTAGCAGACACAGCAGAAAAAAATGCAGCTGGATATACACATTGCTGTACTGCCTTTTCCTTAATTTAGTTGTAAAATACATTCTGCATTATTATCTTTGCTATCTAAACCACCGTGTCTCCTAAGAAGCAGCAATAAGACACTTGATGTAAGAAACAGGGTCTCACACTGCTTAATGCATACCTTAGGAAACAACTACCAACAGCATGGCCACCTGAAATACTGTTTTTCTATATTTTGGGGGAGGGTAAAATAACCCAAAAAAGTTGATCTGGACATTTAGGAAGGTTGAAGGTTAGCTGCCTATCCCAAGCTGTGAAGCCACCTCCCTGTGGGCTGCGGACCCAGAGCGCAGATGACTGCACGAAGGGATGGCTGGACACGGGAAACCACCTAGAAATGGGAGATGAGCAAGGCCGTCATCTTAGCTGCTGGGCAGAGGGTCCAGGCAGGTCCTGGAGCAGGCTGGTGAGGAGGGCTGGAAGCCCACCTTTCAGAGGACAGCTCGAACAGGAGGCACCAGGAGCTTCCTTCACTCCTGGGCAAAGCAGGTGGGGATCGAACCCGTGGGGAACAGAGAGTCTTCTGCATGAGAGGTCAGGGGGCAGGACGTGGTTTATATATTCAAGTGGTTTTACTTCTAGGAATAAAACTCATGAGCTAAAGGAAAGGGACTGAAATCTGGTGGCTGCTGCTAATATATTGAACCCACTGTTTGGCTCCGTCTATGGCACTGACTCATAGCTAAAGCACCTATTTCCCATCTCCAGCCTGCTGGGCAGAGTGTTGCTTTAAGCCCGGTGCTACAGAAACACCGCCCTGATACAAATTCCTACCAACAGTAACACCTACAGAGTATTTTTGGTCTTTTAAGGTAAAAGTTTTGAAAGTTGCTGTAGTGAGTTAAGAAGCTGTGTGGTGCTAAAAATAATGGGTCTGGTGCTCCTGCTTCCTTCAGGTGATGTGGAAAATTCCAGCTGGAGGGCCACGTTTTGGCTGCAGGTACGAACTGACTTGCTTGCCCAAACAGGAACACATTAATGCATAGGAACACACTTCTGACTGCTTTCCACCTTAAAAGCAGATCTAATCTGGGTGACGTGGAGAAAGAAAATACAAACACAGCGGTCCCAGCTGCAAGTCCCCTCCTCAGATGTCCTGCTGCTGCCATACTGGCAAAGGACCAGCCCAGCGAGCGCCCTTTGCTTGCAGGAGTCTCCAGTTAGATCCCAGCAAAACTATGGTTTCCCTCCTTCCCTGCCTGCAGCTCCGAGGAGGTCAAACTGGGATTTGACTCCTAATTGAAACAATTTTGTTTAGCATCACTTATCATGGCCTTCGAGTTAAAAAAGCCACTGGTCAAAGCGGAACAAACAGCTTCCCTGGCATCCATACATTATTGCTCCTGCGACTTTTGCCATATTAAATCTGGTCACCTTCTGTTCTGTGGGACATTTGTTTCGTAGCAGGAGGGGAAAAGAGAAGAGAGAAATTGTTCTGCCTGAGGACTGCTCCGTTCTTGACCAGAAAGTACTCCTGGAGCGTAAAACCAAACTTTCCATTGTGTCCCTATGGGATTAGCTATGTTTAGACTTCTCTGTGGGCTTGCTAGGGAAAGAGAAAGAAAAGACAAATAAAGCGCTTGCCTCTTGCAGTGCTCTGGAAYGCACAAAGCAGTTTCTCTTTCCTGGTTTTACAAGCAAAGATAACCATTAATATTCCTTAACTAGCATCAAGAGCTAAACCCTGTTTTCCACAAAGCCAGTACTGGCAGGCATGCAGGTGCACAGGACAAGAAGTTCACTGTCCCTTACAAATACAGGAAAAAATACAGTTATCTTAATCCAAAATTCCTGGAAAAATAAGAAGTTTCTTTGCCATAATGCAATACTGTAATTACTACTGGTTCAAAGCCAGTACACAAGAAACCTGTCTTTATTAAAAACACAGGGCTTTATCTATTCCTTCAAGTGGACTCCTGAGTTATCGTAACTTTGTTTTAGTGTGAGAAGACTCAGAAGGCTGGATAGTTTTGTCCAAACTGTTTTTATAGAAATCCGCCTGCAATGTCTTGCAATCGTACTCGGTCACAGGATTTTCACTAACTGGTTTATCTGGAAATATTATCAAAACAAAACTTCTCACAAGACAGATTTCCTCACTAACTGGAAATACAAAAAAAGAAAAAATATGGACTTTTTCTGAACCTCTTAAAAGACTTGGGCCGAACTTAATCCTGAAATCAACATTTAGACCTTTACCACCTAATGTAACCTCAAAGTCTGATAAATATCACTCAAAACAATACTTTCCCTTAGCTGCAGTTTACATACACGCAATAATATAACCCCTTCTCCGCATCCACTGCTTAGAAATAGGAGGAAGGAAGCTTTATGAAAGAAATCCCAACTTATTCACAAAAGCTGCCTACAACAACAAAGGCATTTCAGAGATGTAAACATTTTCGAATGATCCACAGGAAGGGAATGTAATAATTTTGATAAATAATACAACTGCCTTAGAGCTGAGAGAGAACTTGCACCCTGAAAGGGCTCTGAGTCAGACTGTCACCACAAACCCCGACTTGCTTTGGTTCACTTTGCTTTTTACAGATCACTGTCAACTCGAAATATTTTATATCTCGGTAATGAGCAAAAAGCAGTTTGGGATTCTCCATGTGCTCGTCAATGACTCTGCKATTTTTTGTGATTTATAATGCCGCTTCCCAGCCTTCATTTCTTGCTCTCCCTTGCCTCTTTAAGACAGCCCCCCGGCAGCAGCAGGGGAGGACGGCTGGAGGTATTGAGTGCAAAGCCTGGTACGCTGCCAAAAGCTTAAAGCACACAAGCTGAAACAGGAGAAGAAATCTATTAACTGCTTTCCAGTCTTGAGCTACTTACTACAAAATCAGTGAACGGAATGAACAGTGGCAAAAGGGATGTTAAATACATCGCGGGTTTGTTGCTAGATCAGTTATCTAGAGATTAGCCAGACAGAGAGGGCAGTAAGGAAGCCCAGCTGGTGCTCCCAGCTCAGTGGCCGTATCCTGGCCCACCAAAGGTGTTTTGGCATGACCTTTCTCACATAGTCCAGCACGAGCGGTTCRTCATATAAAAAACCATTCATATTTCAAATTTTATCTTTATTTATCTATGCAATCTATAGGTTCAGAAATTATAGTCTTAGAAAGTCTGTTCACATTATGTCTTGATAAAAAATAATGTAAGATAAAGCCACACCTTTAATCCCTCTTAAATGTCTGCATTTCAAAGGAGCTCACGCTGGTGTGTATGATACGAGTACACAGCTGCTTCGTAGATGGACACTCTCAGCCAGAACAACCAGGAGAGTGCAGGGCAGTCCTGGGACACCTTTATTTCAAATGTCACCCATAAAAGACGCTAGAGAAGTAGGAACCCAAGATGGACAGATGAAAGGAAGGGCAGCAAGCAGAAAGCCTGGTTTCCACAGGCTTTCTCTGAACTTCCTTTGAAAATTATGTGGCATCAACACTGACTTTGCATGAATAATGATTGTTGAATTAGGCCAAGACCAGGACATGGCCTTTTCCTGTACTTTCAGCAACTATTTGGGGGATCTGAGCTGATACACTGCACTTAAACAGCAGTTTCTTTTATACTGCTAAGGTACAAGGTTGATTTGATGGACAAGGATTTATGACATTAACTCCCCACAATTCAAAGTGAGAACAAATCCTTAAATTTGAGCAAAACAGTGGAAACTGATTAGCACAACAGCCTCCAGTAAAAATATATACTGACAGCGAAGTTTGGTGGGATGGATGGATGTTGCATTATACCTGCTCTTTCAGTTACATCAAGTGTGGAAAGTTCTTATACCTTAAGAACAGATGAGTTTTTGGATTTGTTGCTATGTGTGAAATGCTTCCATTTTCTTCATTTATTTCTTCTACTTAAGCATCAAGTCCTAGCTACCCTTGCAGAATGAACACAGGGCTAGAGGAGCTGGGCATGACAACTGTTACAGTACGTGTTTAGGTAACATCCATATTATGGAAAGATTCATACAAGAAGACAAAAAATGCCTGTTCTGAAGTGTTTGCCAGCCTAAGAACAAAACCAACATAAGTAAATGGGAGAACAGGTATAGAGGGTAAATATCCAATGTACTTCATTCCACTGCCTCTGCCTATTTGAATTATAGACTTAAATTTTTCAAGAGGCATACTGAGCAAGGATTTAATCAATGGGAAGATAGTGAGAACGTCTCATGCAAGTTTCAGTACAGAAGATGTCAGAAGTGGATATGAAGGCCAGCATGCTGAAGTAGTTGGCATATACCTATTCACTTTCCCCTGAATGCTTCACCTTTCCTCCTTCTACCCCACCTTCCAACCTCTGCCCTTATATCCCACCTCTGCCTCCTACTGATATTCCCTCCTCCTCCTCCTCATAAAAATTAGGCCGAAGTTTAACCAGCCTAGAACTACTTCTAAGGGGTATCTAAGTCATTCCTGGTCTTTGGGACCAGCTTCAAGTGGGATTGAGACAAGCAAAGTTCAGCATCTTGAACATATGCAATTTTCACAGCTACCGTTACAGGTTAATATAYAGATCTAGTGTTGACACATTATTTTCCAGAACATAATTTCTCTCCAGTTATGGCTCTAACACTAGAGCAACAATGATAGGCTTCCATATGAATCCAACATATGCTCACTTTCTAAGTAAATACTAGCTGAAACCTGAATAAAATACTTACGCTTTAGGATATTTCTTTGCTCTAGCTCTTCAGTTGTAGGCCTCTGGCTAAGTCTCCTGTGAGAACAAATAAGTGACTGATTTAAAACCAGATCCACATAACACATTATGATTTGTAATACAGCTTAAAAGGTGTTTCTCATATGGCCATGCTATTCTTTGCCAGCAGAGGTATTCAGCAACACAGGTAATTTCCAGAGACAGTTATAATAACTGTGCATGTAACCACAGTACCGAGTGGCCATTTGTTTTAAAAGGTGTACTATTGCCACTTGACCACATAAATAACTGATACTTGCATAATATTACAGAAATTGTACCAGCAAATTTAAATTCCTCATTTACAGGTAGAATTTTATGAGAGAGTTCACAAACCTTTTTTGTCCCCAAGCACCATAATTATTATAAGTTGTGCAATCATAAGATTATTCTCAGACATTTTGAATGCAAATCCTATTCATTTTTTTTTTAAAAAACACAACATAAGCTGTGCATTCCTCACTGATTTGTACGTACAATACAATTGGGAGTTTTAATTGAAAATTAATTTTATTTAGTTACCTATATGTAACAACTGCCATTAAAAAAAAACCCTGAGATATTAATTTTCTGTTTTGTATAGTGAAGAACATGGTTGATATTGTCTCTATGTTTACTAAACAGGTTCACTTGTTCACTTGAGAAAAGGAGCAAGAAAAATTTCAGCAGTAAAATTAATTTTGCAGATGTGTTAAAGATAGATGCCTCTCTGTCCAGCAAACCTCACACAGTTCACTACAGATTATCTTCGGCCTCATGAAACCCATCTCATTCAAACCATGCTTGGACTTTCAGATTTGGCGGGGAGGACCGGCAGGTTTACCCCAAGTGACCAGCCCCTGCCGTAGGAAGTCCCAGGCTGGGACCTGACCTGACCCTGACCAAACTATGGGAACAGGTTTCCCATCAGATCTCGATGCTGCCGGGTGCTGACCACCACACCAGGAATTTTTAAGGAACTGGCGTCAAACTTGGTTGTCATTTCAGGCATGAGCACAGCCCTGACACGCACGGATGTTGTCTCCTGCCACCAAAGCGGAGCTGCATGGGGAGCATGCCAGCTTCCCAGCAGAACCAGCAATGTCCCTGTGCAAGGAGCTCAGGATGGGGACTGGAGTGGCTTCTGCAGTTCAAGCCCCCAAGGGAGCACCAACAAGCAGGATGTGATCACCGGAGCTGGGATTCGGTCAGGAAAGTGGTGATGACAACCACGCCACTTTATTAGCAGAAGAAAAATGACCCTTGGGCTCTACACAATAGATGTATCACTCTTACAGTTAAGGGATGAAATAAATGACTTAGCCAGCCACCCGATTCACAGAGCAACTCAGCTCATCTTCCACGTGCTGAAGCAGGACTGCCGTACTCTGTACTGGAGCAGTACTGGCTGGACTACCCAATATCTGGAAATCTCCAACAAACACAGGACATCCTCCAAATCTGCCTGGACAACATTTCTAAGCACAAGAGAAACAAGGACAGGTCTGGGAAAATCCAGACATGTTGTAGTCTATTCTCAGAGACCATGAAAGCTAAAATTAACATTTATGAGGATTTTTTCTGAAAAAGCTTGTAAAAATGCAAGTGAAAATTAGTCTTTTTTATGCAATATTCTCAAGTCCAAGAAGAGGGAGTAACATATATCCCATAGCAGTTAAACAGCATGAGAAAGACATGCCTCAGAGGTGAGCACAGTAGAACACTAAACACTAACCTACGAAGTCAGCCTCCCTCCATTTCTTTTGCTGGAACCAGCATATGAATAATGAAGGAGTTAGAGAGCAGGAGGAGGATGGGGAGGGCCAGGAGGGATGAAGATACACAGGGATATACAAGCGCAAGTCCCCGCTAACCAATGTGAGAAAAAGCTTGAACCATGGCACTGATTATTCTGGAGTCACTCTTATTCTCTTCCTCTTTTTAAAAAAAACCAAACAACCCCAAAACCCAGAAACTCTCGGATTTGTTTCTTGCAGAACAGAAAATTTTTTGAGAAATAAAAATACTGTTTTCCAGGCAGTTGTACCACGAAGATCCTGCACCACACATTGGGCTGCATTTAAAACGTGAACCCAGTGTTCTTGATTCTCTTCCTCCACCTCCACCCAGTGAAACCACATTTACCCTGCCACTGATACCTCACTAGCTTCGTTCCAATCTGATGTCTGATTTCCTGCCTCTCCTCTTCAGATGTACGCTGCAAGATGTTTTTGTCTTCTAATTCTTTCTTAGATGGTCTGTTGCCAAGTTTGATAGCAAGAGTATCCCTGCGACGAATTTTACTTGCCAAAGAGCCTGAGGAAAGGAGGAGGAGGGTAGATTTAGTTCATTCATGCTTAGGTTACAGACACAAACTCTGAGTAAGAACTTTAATACCTCCCCAAAGCAGCCTTGTTCCACATGCAGGAGAGTAATTTTAATTAACATCAAAAGAAAAATAGTTTTAGCTCAGTTCACAACAATAAAAAGCTGAAAGGTTTGGATGAAAAAGCTACCAGCCAAATGGATAGAGGAGTTTTACAAACATCACTTGTCATCTGTGAAGTGATAGGATAAAAATGACAAATCTACAGTTAAGTGTCTTTGAAGTCTGATACATTACAGGTTGGYTTATTTATCTACTTAGTATATTTAGCAACCTGCTGCTCTTTTTCTTCAGCCTTAAATGGTTTAGTCTCATTCTCTCATCTTTTCCCTCATTCTTTTGATTTTTTTTTTCAATCTAATACCACTTAGTTCTTGTATACTGCTTTTCATCTTACTAATTTGTAAATTAAAACAAAAAATACAGTTTAAAAAAGTGCTCTGAGTGCTTGTAAAGTAACCTAGGCAGCAACCCCCAGGCACTGAAGCAATCTGCTTATCCATAAAACAGATATAGCAGGGACAAGGGCCTTGCGATTTTGCCAGCGTTAGCTTCAGCCCTCTGTGGAAGGAAGAGTATTTTTCATGGCCTTTAGTCTTCCCCTTGTCTTTTGATATTCTGACCGAGGGGGCAACATATGTGCTAGGTTGGCAGGTTTTCGTGACATTGGACAGTTTGGTAAGACCACAGGCTCCCAGCTCACTTCTCATAAGACACCGTGCTGCTGTCTGCATACACGAATTTTTGGTTGCTACCACTTTGGATCATATTCAAACCAAATGCAGAACTGCAGAAAACTTCAGCCTCTTGAGCTAGCTGGCACTTCACCTTCTGCTGCACAGTGTCCAGGGAAAAAAAATTGTTCATTTTCCCTCACCCCCCTTCAATACCCAGCACTTTCATGTTCAGGCCTTCTTCACTAAGCACAGCAAAGCACCTCCTCCAGAATGGCTGCGGGCAAGGCTCTCAAGCCATGTTTTCATGGTCATTTTATTCTGATATAAGGCCACCCTGCAGGTGGTAGGGGTAGGGCTGCCCTCCCCTCTACCCCTGACAGGTTGTTGCTGCCACCTCCTTTGCTCCAGCAAAGGTGCAGCTGCAGCCACGTGGTGAGCTGGATCAGGGAACTGATTCTACTGAAAATCAGCCACCACTGCAAAACCAAACATGAGTGCTGGCCTAAGGGAAAAAGGAACAGCTGGGAGCAGGGATGAGGCAGAGGGTGGGCAGCACAACCCCCTTCAGCAGCAGCAAGGACTTCTGCCAAATGATATGTGGTGATGATACAGCCATGACCCCAGATGAAATTTCAAAGCTGCAAACTTAGAAGTAATCCACTGTGATCTGCTCTGTCTGCTATGGTGCTCCAATGCTTAGAAACACCCTGATCAAAGAGGAACAAATGACTTTCAGACAGTGAAGCTGCTTACTGATAGGCCTCCTCTGGTGTCCACCCCTGCCTGTTACTCTCACAAGAAACTCTGGGATTTCTAGTGCAATTCAGTTGAAAGCTACATGGGTGCTTTAACAGTAGAGGTTCATGACATGGGCAAGCCAAATCAATGGCTCGCTGATGCCCTAACGTGGAGGCCTTGTTCCATCCTCATGTTCTCCTGAACCTGCTCCTCCCACCTCCACTCCCATCCGCACAATGCTTGATCTGCTCCCACCATTGCACGGGCCCCAGCAGGTTTCTGATCACAATTGTCTGGGAGAAGCAGGACACTCATTCCTCAGTAGTGGTAAAATATTAAATCATCTAAAACCATCCCATGCAGCCATATCCTCCTCTCTTTACTTTGCACTAGCATGGGTCAGGCATGCTCACATAACGCAATGTGGAAAAGGTAGCCTGCAACTTCTCAGTGGGATGCCCTGCCAGAGAACCAGATCCTGGAACAGAATCACCCATGGACTGATGTGCTTGCTAGCAGCTCCATCCCAAAGTCTTCGCTCTCCTGAAGGCCACAATTTAATGGAGGCAGCTGCACAAAATCTTGCTGGGTGTAGATGTCTTTGGACTACACTCAACCAGTAAGCTCCAGTTAGCCATCTGGATGCAATCACAGGAGCTTAGTAGGCTCTCTGAGCCAGCCCAGGCCAAACATGCATATTAGATATATCCAAAGGTGGCCACCCCTTCCTAGTACACCCTTCTCGTCAGGGGCTTACTTTCAGCACTTGCATTATCGTCATCATCATCATCATCATCATCATCTGTGTACAGTATCGGTCCGTCAGAGTCCGAGTCGCTGCTGTGGCTCTCTCTGCTACTTTCACTCTCAGGAGGGGCAGCAGCATCAGAAGTCTCCTCCACCAGTTCAGAGTGTGCCTGGTCAGATGCCTCTGCTTCTTGGTCTTCTTTGGTAGCCAAGCTGTTAATTCAGAAGTGGACATGGTGTCACATTAATGCAAGCAGCGCAGAACACAAATGGGAGACAGACTGTATAAGCAAGTATGAAATCAAAAGTTGTTACTCAAACGAACTTCTCTCTTTCTAAAAAACAAACATATATAAAACATATATAAAGTATGTGTATGTGTATACGTATCTGTATGTATGTATGTTAGGAAAAAAGATGTAAACAGTCTGGAATGACGTGCTGCAAAGCCTGTATAAAGAAAAATCCTAATTCTTTTTTATTTCTTGTGGGATGGTACATAAAAGCTACTAAGAAGAGAAAAACAGCTCATAAAGTTGGGGGTGAGAGGAGCGAGTCGGAGAGCAGATGGGAGTGCAAAGCTTCCTGTTCTGGAAACCTAACTCTATTTATTATAAATACGGTTTTACTGCTGTTGAGCCCAAAATGTTCATGTCCATCACTGATGAACATGGAAATCAGCAGCAGAGTGCTCTCTGCCTTGGAAAAATCTTTATGTAAAGGAAGGGTAGGGCAAGGAGAGAAGCAGCACAGGAACATAATCCTGGCACAGAGATACCAGCAAGAATTTAAAAGAAAGTCTCTAGGCCACTGGCATCTAGTCTAAACTCTCTTGGGTTGTTACAAAAGATGCTGGTTCTCGTGGCAGGGAAAAGACAGATTAATAAGCCAGTTTCTTTTTTGCTGCCAACTATTTTGCTTAAAAAATGTAATTATGACCTTCCTCTTGACTAGATTTTATAGTATCTGAGACTTAGACAAGCTATTAGGCAGTGACAGACCGAACACCTACTAACCGAAGCCTGAAACTGTCATTTTCAAGTCTGCAAGTAAATTCAGCTATTGAATCGAGAGCTTTAGCAGTGAGATATTTAATGATATCCACAAAAAAGTAAAACCCCTTGTAATTCAGCATCATTTCTTGTTTGCCTTTATGAGAGAGAAATAAAAGTGCTAACAGCTACTAGCTGAACTGCTGACCACAGTGGTCACGTTAAGCCATGCAACAACGCAGGAGGCAGGCTATGAGCAATGACCTTCTGGGGAAACATGAGGTACTGCAGCTGAATGGCTCAAAGACATAGGCAAAGAACAAATTGTGCTGGGATGCAACACTGCCCTGGGCCTCCAAGAAAAGGACACAAACTGTTACCTGTCAGCAGAAGAAACAGAAAAGATCCCCACGTGCCTACAGTGTCCCTTATGAGAAGAAATGTGGCTTCCTTAGCTGTGGGTCTTACCGCTTACCTGACAGCCATACTGTCTTACCTTTCTGTGTCTTCTCCACTAGCATCTGGACCGCTGTCTACGGCCGTACTGCTCAGGCTCTCGTCTGTGCCACGCTCAGTCTGGAGAAGAGGTTTAGTATCTGACCCAGGGACGGCTGGCCCTGCCTCGCAGCCGTCTGGCACATCTTGGGCATCTGAGGAGACAGCGGGCTGACCGGCTGCAGCAGGAAAAGGAGGTGGAAGTGGAGGTGGAGGAGGGGCAGCGGTGGGAGGAGGTGGGACAACGAGCTTGCTCGGTTGGTCTGCGTCCTCCGTTTCAGAAATTACTATGGAAGGTTGCTCAGGCTCGGGTTTTTCTGCCTTTGCTTCCAACCTGTTGGCTGTGGCACCCGAGGGGGAAGAAGCAGCCCCATCCGGCGCTGTTCGTGGGGCTGACTGTTTCCCAGGTTTTTTCTTGCCCCTGGGAGTCCCTGATGTGCCCGATTTGCTGGAAGTCTCCTTAGAGGCTTTGGGATGAGATGATGTGGACGAAGCAGATGGTGATGAAGAGGACTTGGAGACTGGTGGTTTTTTTGCATGAGAGGAACTAGCTAAAATAAGAAAAGATAAAGCATTTTACAGTCTTGCAACTATATAATTTTTGCACCGTTCTTTCTGCATGGATTGACGTGTGCTGATATTTAAAAAATGAAAAAAATTACACTTGATACTTCTACAATCCTTCATCTATATGCTTGAGACGAGTAAATGTTGCAGTTCAAATTTCACCTTTGAGGTGGGAAAAACTGAAACGATGAATACTTGCCCAAGAACAGTGGAGGGGATCAACCTCACAAATGGGTGGGAGTTTGATTCTAGCATTCTGCACTGGCCCATTACAACTTGCCTAGATGTCATCTAAAAGGTCCACTACTTATTCCAAATGTGTTTAGTGCCCTATTTAAAAAAAATTGCTACCAGACAGAGAAAACTACCTGACCTTTTCTATTACGTGAATTTTTGGTCTGAGCACTAGGAGAACACCATGATCTTCCTTATGCTTTTCAACGAACACCTCAGGACCATTATGGATATCAGCTAATTACCTTTCACAATGCTATTGCAAGTAGTGTGCTCCTAGTTAATGGCAAGCAGCAGAGGACAGCAAAACAAGATGTACTTTCAGGTCCAGCTGGGCACGTCCATAAAACAGAGGCAGAAACCACTGATCTCACTTTGCACAAATGATCTCCAGAAGGGAGGAGGCACTGAAGGCTTCCTGTGATATACTGGAGGTCTTCGTCTTACCAGCGACCAACTCGGGTAGCCTTGAAAAATGTATTGACACAAGGTTTTGACACTAGCTGTACAAGCTGGCCAGTGATGTTGCCGTTTAATCCTGTGATACTTACTATATTGAAGCATATATGTATCAATGCCCAAGTTTGCAAGAGATTTCAACTAGCCTGCATGCCCATGTGCATTCCAGTCGCATTTCTGACTGCTGTGTTGATGCACCCATCATCTGGACTGGGAGCTTCAGACTTCTGACTTTCATTTAAAAAGCAATAAAAATGACAACCATCTGAATGATTCAGGCCTTTTCATCAAAATGCATCCAACTCAAACACTTCTGCTGTAGTAAAAATGCATTAACCTCAAGAGAACAAATGAAAGCATTATAAAGCTACACAGCAGCCTTGTGGCTAAGCTTACCGAGTAAAACAGAAAGCTGTCATAGAAATCTGCTGAAAGGCCTACTTTACTTATAAGCATTTAAATAAAAACAAAACCCCAGCAGATTAGGATAGAACCCAAATACAGATACCAGCCATAATAAGCTCACGATATAAAAATAGCTTTCACAGTGAGACTGTTCTCAGTCTCAAAGAAGATGGAAAATAATTCAGAAGACACATTATACCATTCTCTTCTGTAGCTGAATGTTATGGTTTATAAACATTTAGAGTGCTGTGAGGCTTTCAGTACATCTGGAAAAATCCGCAGAAAGTCATGACTTCAGGCAAATCATTGTCCCTCTTTGTGCTGCAAGGTAAGTGTAAAGGGCACAGTACAGAATCTACTGATACTTCACTAATCATCCACATCAACTACGAATCAACTGGCAAATCAAAAGGAAGCAAAGAAATGGTATAGGCAGCGTTCGTAATTGCAGTGGAAATAGATGGTGGCTCCAACCTGCATATTATTTAGCAGAAACCTCACTGAGTGAGTGGATGGTAGTAAGAAAGGGCTCTGGTTCTGATCCAGCGAAGCACTTAAACACAGGCTGGAGGTCAAGAGAACCAGTTACATGCTTATACTTAAGAACACCAGCATAATGCAAATATACAGCCACACTATAATTGTTGCTGGGAAAATGTCAAAAGATGTTTCCGTTGAAAAAACCCTTATATTATTCTCAGAACCTTTCTGGACCTGCAATCAGATATAGCAACTTGAAAGATTTCTCCCAGGGAAAATCCCCCCTACACTTTCACGTGGGTCAGAAGTGCTATTGCTATTGTTGCTTTTGACTGGGCTGGCTGACAATTTTCTGTCATGCCTCTTTTTCAGTAGAAGATTTGAATTTTGTTTAAATGAAAAATTTCATGGCTGTTACTTGCCTTTTGGCACATGTCCATGCTTACATTTAAATTCCCCCTTCTCCCAACTCCACTATTTCAGTTTGGAAACCTGCTGTGGTGCCCTCAGGAGAGCCATGGCTCAGTTGTTACTCGTATTCCTCTTCTCCTTCAYGGGACTGGATCATTGGCTGCATCATGTGTTCACTTTCACAGGGATCTGATAAACCTCTTGTACTAAATACTGCTCCTGATCAGCTCCATTTATTAAGTCTTGCCCTACTTCAAATGAACACAATGTACCTAATGTTGGAAGAAATTACCAGTAGAATATGTACTATTTTATATAAGGGACATATTGATATATTTTATACCCATATGGTCTCAAGCATTGCATAAAATTTCAGCAAGGCTACTAAAAGACAAATCTGGAATCTGAATGTATTTTAATTTAAGAACTGAGATACCTGAGAGCTTGTTACCAACTACTGGTCTAAACATTTCTTTATGTGATGGGTTGTTTTATTTCGGAAAGGTCTGCTGTTATAAGGTTCCTTCACCTGGGAAGAACAGAGTTTTCCAGYTGAATGTGAAATACAAGCAGCAAATTCTGGGTTTTCAAAATATTTATTCTTGTGGTTGTCTGATGTAGTAGGGACAGTTAATACCAAGTTAATGGATATTTTACGGCAAAATTATTATTGTAACTCTAGCAGTCTTGCAATGTTTTCAAACAGCCCTCTTCTGTGTGCTTCAAATATAAAACGTGCCAAAATGTACAAGCTATGAAGAGGTATACTTGGAGAGAAAACTGGAGGGACTGACGGGCTTTGAAAGACTGACAGAGGATTGAAAACACAAGGCTTGTATAAGTTGGCCAATGCATATATACAGTCCATTCATCATAATATTGCTTGTGTTCAAATTATATTTGGATGTTTTCATTTTGGTCATCGTCTAAATTACAACCATTCAAACTTGAGATCAGTACCTTAAGAACAGCTACCTATAATTTTTAATCTAGCATCACTGCTGAATTTCGGTTTGAAAGTATAGTGCTAAACACATCTGCTATGTGCCTGATGATGGACATTTTCCATTTCCAGTGCATATTTAGAATCACAGTAAGCCGTCAACCAGCTCAGGGAAGCCCTGCCATTTTTAATGAGTTATAATTCTTTCTTTTTTTTTTTTTTTCAGCTGAAACAACTGCTACTCAACAGCCTTTAAAGATGTCTTCATGGTTTTATCCTTTACCTCTTTGAGATCTTGTAATCTTGTCAAATTAATCAGAATAGTAGATATTTCCAGCAGAAAGTTACAGCAATACCAAGGTAGTTTTACTTTGGGGCAACTCATATGTTTGGCTTCAGAAGTCACCTTTTTCCCTGCTGATTCTTCAGCAGTTCTCTGGGTCATTTTGTTGCCAGCATTCACACTTGAGCTAGGAATTCAATACAGTCTCTGGTGTGCTTGGTGTTGTGCATACATTCATTAAACAGTGAAGTGATTTGTCCGCTGTCTGGGGTGTTTGCAGACAGCAGAACCAGAGCTCAGTGGGAAGCTAGCTAACAACATCCACGGCATGCTCTTTAGTAACGCTGCTACGTACGAAGGCAGAAGTTATCGCAAGACCAAGCCAAGCACCCCCATGCACATGCACCCACCTTAACTGGCACTGCCTGTGCAGTACTCACCAGCTTCTCGATTTGCACTGTGACTTGTTGGCTTGGGCGGTGGGAGAGGAGGCTGCTTAGCAGGAGCCTTCCCCTTTTTTTTAGCATGAGGTGCTTCGTTACTCTTATGGCTGGTGGTGGTGGGAGCAGCAATAGCATTTTTTGGTGGTAGTGGAGCTTTTTTAGATTTAGGCTTAGGCTTGGGTAGTGGTGGAGCATGAGATGCCGGTATTTCTGGGCAGTGATCAGTAGTGCTCTCTATGGATAAGAAAGTGAACAGAAGCCAACTGACACAGACATATGCCACGTACATTCAACAGCAAGCCTGACAACAATGACTACTTTTTGCTGTTTGAGCTCTTGGGAATCAGGAGAGACTTCTTCATCTTTTGCCTCTTACTGAAGTATTATCTCAGAAAAAAATTACCGTCCATCTCAGTTCAAGTCCTTCTCATGGAAGATTTTTGCCCGGCACTTCTCTCACTCTCATCTACTCTAGACCTCCAAGGATCATCCTTAACGTTCAGCATCCCCAACTAGACTGCTGGCTGCAAACTAAACAAGGGAAATGCCATTTACTCCTCTAACAAATTCCCTCGGCTTCTTTCCAGCCCTCTGAGATCAACAGGCTATAAAACTCAGATTCATGTGAATCTGAATGTGAACAGGGCCATTCTCTCAGCCACGGGTTCAAATATGGCTATGCAGCTGAAATTGTCCCCTGAAGCAACCCATTCTCCTAAGCTGCAGACTGCTCGCGCATAGCAACTTTATTTTGGGTATCTTCCCCAGGGTATTTCTACTCTTCAGAAAGAGATGAAGCTAAACCAAACAGGATATCATTTGCCATGGGAACGCTCTCCTCTCCTGCAAGCTCTTTGGGTACTGTTACAAGACTGCGCTTTCAAGAATCAGCAGTTCCTTAGTCAACAGGAATTTGGACTGTATCTACATTGTATCGTGTGATAGGAATGGCTCTGTAAAGAGGTAGCACTGAGGACCCAATGTCCACAATGTGCATTTCAGGAGACTTGACTTTGGACTAGCTTCAGGCTAGTTCTGTAGATTGCATGCCCAGTAGTGGTGGGAGTACAAGTGCCTGAATGTATCTTTTGGCTTAGTTTCATCCAACAGAAACCTGGCTTGCGTGCTCTGCAAACCGAAGAAGGGTAACTGGGGATGACCAGGAAATTCACTTCAAAAGTGCACACCTAATGCCAACTGTAATGTTAATGTAGGTGAGCCATTTATAGTCAATATAAAATTTTGCAACATAATCACTATGGTTGTAAGACTAGCTGTTCCCAGATGGGAACAGCTAAAGTTCCCAGATGGGAATCTTTATCTATTCAATTACACCAACTCTGTGCCCATTCGGTCTCAAGATAGCCTTCCCAAACCTTCCAGAAAAAGGATGTTATAAAAGCAAGAGCATACCATCAGAATCATATGGGCTTTATTTGCATGTTACTAAAAACTACAGTGGTTGGGGAAGAAAGGAGCCAGGCAAATATTGCAAAGACTTCTAACAGTCTCTTTTACCACTCGAGTGGAAACCAATTCATTTCTTGCAGTATGTTCCTATTAGAGCCTCACTCTTACACACGTTAAATGGCCGTTCCTGGATCTCCTGTCCATTCCCTGCTCTCTTCCTTCCCACGTAAAAGATTCCCAAGAGATAAGCAGCACCTTTTCATTTTAAGATTAGTAGATGAAAAACAAATGTGTTGGACAACAATGACATTCTTCATCTCAGAAACAAAGCCTTTTCAACCTCTAGCTTAAGGCTTGTTAACATGAATCTAATGCATCACCTACAGTTATTAAAAGCAACATGCACACATATGTCTCTTCATGAACTGAAGGAATTACCATTAACTGTCCAGTGTCTTCCTCCTTTATTTCCATCCCATTATAGACTAATATGTTTTTGCTAATGTTTTGCAAGAACCATTGCATAGCAACCTTTTAGAGCTTTCAGATTATTTCGAGCACGGACTCTTGTACTGCCTCTTTGTTTTCCAGAGAAAGAACTCTGGACCAGGGAAAGACTTGGGAAGAAGACAGAAACACACATATTTGTTACATTTTGCTCTCCTCTTTTACAGCAAAAAGCATCTCCTTGTGAAATTCTACCTACCTTCATTCAAAGTTGAAAAACAGATTTAATTCTGAAAAACCAGGACATTGTAAAATTTTAATTCCATTAATAACAAACATGGCAAGAGAAGGTAAGATTTTTGTATTTTGAAGATCTTGAAGGACATGAAGATCAGCAAGAATTTTAAGTGTAAACAATTCTTTAATATACCTTTTACTTATGGGTCCACCATGCTAAAATTTTATTTACTAATAAGAAAGAATTTAAAACTTGTGTACTTATACATCTTCACTGTGTTTTGTTTCCAGTCATATTAGTAGAGAAAATATTAAAAAAAGAACGATAACCTAGTAAAAAGAAATACACCATTCACCATATTCTAAAGTAATACAGTGCAATTATTTAGAATCTCAGTCAATCTACATTAAACTATATAACTGATTAAATAATGTGCATTAGAATTCATCTTCTGATTCAGGAAAAAAAGTACAAAATATAAGGCTAAAGCTTTACTTAGTTGCAAATAAACGCATCTTAGTGACAACCAACTAATAATTTTCAAATTTTCTTTAGAGACATAACTAAAAACTATAAATGAAAAACAAAATTGGAACAGTTCATTCACATCAAAGTTCTTGCTTGCAGACTTCAGTTGTGATTAAAACTGGCAATTTGTATAACATTGATTTTTACTGAAATACCTTGCCATCACTGGGTTATCATCTTTATCTAGGACAGCTCTTTCCATACTGTTATGTACATCATACCAAAGACTGGCAGACTCTTTCTGCACAGCAGCATCCTATTGCCCAGATAGTTACAGCTCCCATCGAGCCTTGACTGCCCCTTGATTACATACATGCCCTTTTCTTGGCCTTGACCAATGAATCTTCTTTCTGCTCACAGCCATGAGGAAAGCTGTGGTGAAGATGATTGCCTTTGACCATATCGACCCTCTTGGCAGCTTATTAGCTTTGTCATTTTTATCTTTGTTAGCTTCATCTTTTTCATCTCATCAGATATAAACTTGACTGCCCTCAGTGTCAGTCTGATCTTGCCCAAACTATTGTTTCTCATTTACCCTTGAGATACAGATTTCCAGTTCCTACCTGACCACTCCATTATAGCAGCTTTTGCCAGCGACAAGCCAAGTTTTGAAGCAGATGCTTTTCATTGCTTTTCCTCTGCTGCCCCTCAGGCTTTGTGAACATTCACTGACTGTTCTCCCTCAAATTCCCCTCTGCTGTGATGCCAAAGCTGACAATTTTAGGCTGCCGGCATTGTGCTTGTTATCCTGGTCTGGTCCCCTTTTGTTTTTCAGTGCCTAACCACAGTGTCCTCTCTTCTACTGCAAGTCCATTGGAACTTTTTTGTGTTTTTCTGCATTTATGTAAGACACTACAATAAATTCCTGCTACTGCAGTAATACAAATAACTAATAATGGCAACAGTGGCTTGATCTTCAACAGTGACAGCAATGGTCTGATGTCTGTAAATGGCTCGAGATACAACCATGCTGTAATTGTACCTCCCTAACATGATTCTGCTTGAATATGGACCCTTGGTCTTCATGCCTGCTCTTTCTTTTGCATCTTTTGCCAAAACAAGGAGGCATCTGAATCATTCAGACCCATCTATTTGTTCAAGCCAATCCCCCAGGTACCTCAGTTGCAGCTGCAATGTATTTTTATTGCTGTTGTTTTTCTTAATGCAGACATCTGTTCATCACAAACTGACCTTTTAACAAAAGGTCTCCAAAAGACCATCAGATAGGAGTACCTTTTATTTACTGCTGCCTTGATCAAGATATCTGCTGTAAAAGCAATCCACCTATAAATTACTCCTGAAATAGGAAAGCAAAGCAAATGTTAATGTCTCATTAAGCATTTGGATCAATAATATGTTTATGTTTAGAATAAATTTTCAAAAAGCCAGATTTTCAAGAAAGCTCACTTTGAGACCAGATTTTCTTATTCCCAGAAATTGTTATTGGGGCCAGACTCTTAAGAAAGCTGTGTTCTCATGTAAACACCTAAATGATAGTCAGGGTTACAAAGTACTCTGTGGGGACTCATCAAGTCTCAAAGACTTTCAGAGAGACGCTAGTGTGCCATATGCCCTGGAAAATCAGATGACTTAATTTGGAAGCTAAATGTGGGACCTTTTGCAAACTCTGGACCAAATGAACCTATGAAAATCCTGGGCATAGTTTCAGAAGCCATACATGACTGGGTTGTATAATACAAGAATTTTTTCTTTACTTTTGTGAACTTCTAAGGAATCAAAGGCCAAAGCTTTTCTACCCCAGGCTTTTGTCATACAGTACTGGTATTTTTGTTTCTACAGCTAAAGCAGTGACATGAAGCTAGCTCATGGAAAACCAGTAGTGCTGCAGCACAAGCATATAATCTACATCAACTGCAAAGCACCATTCTCCTGGAAGATGAGCAGAACTCAGTGGAGTAACACTATGTAAAATGGGAGTTGGAAGTAATGTATGATTTGTTGGCTTTTGCAGGATGACTCCCTGCAAAATGAAACTCAGTAAGGGTTTTGAGAATCATAAGTTTCCTTTCCAGCCTATGCAGAGAGCTGTGTTTTGATTAATCAAAATCCAGGAAGTTGTCATTCAGAAACGTGGGACACAGGGCAAGACAAGGTGTCTTTTGTCTCTTTTTTGGACTCATTGACTGTGCTGATGCAGGTGGTCAACTCATACAAATCCTTTCATAAACTTCAGATTTAACCAGCTCCATTTTTTGGTCCTGCTATTGCTACTAAAATTCTGTTCAAGAAAAGACCCATTCTAATTGTTAGAAAGCTTCCTTTAATTTCCAGTCTAAATGTACTTCAAGCCACTGTTTATTCCTTTCTACTTGTGCCAGCATTGTCCTTTAGCCATGCTCTCTCCTGGCCATATACCAACTTGCTACATTCATCAAACACACTCAGGCTCTCTCAGGCTCCGTTTTGCTAGGCTGAACAAGAACAGCTGTCTCACGATGCTTTTCGCAGCACTCTCTGCAGTTTTGAATTCGTCTTTCTTGAAGATGGATGAGCAGATCTGTATGTCTGCAGACTTCCAGATCTTACTTACTCTATGATTTCAACAGCACCATGTGCAAGAGGTCTTGTAACAGAGACAGTATAGAAAACAGGAGAGGGGAGAAAGGGACAGGTGTACCATCTGACCTAAAGCAACCACGTTCAGATATTTCGCATTGGTTCCCAGATAAAAAAGGAAAAAAAACCTCTGATTGTCATTTTAAATTGCTAACTGTCCAACTTCTGCATAAAAAGTAAGCTGTTAAATCAAGAGAGAATACCTAAAACATCTTCACTGTCAGCTGCATACTTTCACCATTTCTTGGTCTATGGGAGACTTGGAAAGTGAAAGGCATGTAGGCTTCTACATTCCCTTATACTTTCTGTATAGATATGCTCAAATAATTCAGTGGTTAGTTCATTAAAATCACATCTGCAATCTTATTTCTGGAGCCACATTAGGATATTTTTCCTATAAAAGAAAAAAAAAAAAAGCAGCTTTACAAATCAGGAGCTTTTCTCTGCCACTCAACTTTTGTGGGTGAAAGCCCATGCCTCTCACGTCAGCCTACTGCAACGAGCCAGCCTGGCTGACTTAGTGGACAGGCTCTGCCCAAATACAGCTTTATCTAGAGTAGCTTTCCTTTTAAGAAGATTTGGATTCAGCCTCATTTACACAGTTCAGGTGATGAATCGAAGATATGCTATTCTTAGAAGAACTGGTTTTAGCCAGCAAATAACTCAGCTGGAGCGAGAGATTCTTTGGGAGTCAGGCAAAAAAAACCCCTTTTATGTATGGTGCTCATACCGACGATCTACAGAGCTCAGGAGTGTAGGAAGCCAGCTAGGCACACAAGAGGGAGGAAAGTCTGCCTTGTCTCTCACAGTGAGTGGTTTGCAGGATTAGTCTTCTGAGAGAAAGCAGGCTCTTGTCTGAGACCTTGGAAGATGAGGGTACTATCTTAAATTCTTAAAAAAGTGGTTTTGTTCCACTTTGGGGAAATAAAGCAAAGACCTCTGAGAAAAGGAACCTAGAAAAATTGACTCTGAAGAACATTCCTTGGTAGACAAACTAAAGCGTTGGTCAGCAACAATGCCTGCTCATAAGCCCAGAGCTTGTGCCTCCAACCTTCTTTTTTTTGGTTATCCATGAGAAAAAGAAAAGATTAAATTTAATGGCAGATTTAAGGGAGAGCCGACAAAGTACAGAGGAAGGAACTTCTGAACCCAACATACTAAGACCTGGAACCTTTGTCAGCTCTCATATTAGAGTTATCCTGTGGGGAAAAAACATGCGCATGTATCCCATGAATTCATTTGGAAAGAGGACTACAAACTGTTTCCTTCACTGAAGGACATGAGAAAACCTGAGAGGATCAGTCTGCTATAAATGGCATAGGAACATTTCAGAAGCTTATGCTCCATGTCACCCTCAACACCCAAGCACCCGCAACAGAGCTCTGGCTTCCTGCAATGCAATTATTTATCAAAGCAGCATCTAACACACCTGACTAATGGTATGCAAAATGAAACGTCGTATTACTTTTTCCCAGGCACTATCTTGCTAATGGTTACTGAGCCTTTCACTTCTTCAAGCCCAAGCTAACAATGAAATGTGGAAGTACCTACCAGAATCATTAAAAGATTTAGCTTGCTATGATAAAAATGAGTAAGACCTAAGTTTACAAACTGAACTCAGATACAAACTCAGGGTTCTCTGGTACATCTGTGTGCCAGAGACATTCTGGGAGGGTAGAAAGGAGAAAAGCAGCTCTGACACAGTACCAGGAGGTTTTACAATGCGCAGCACGCATGTTGCGTCAGCATGCTATGTCCCTACACCTAGGGAGACAAACAGCGACAATTTTGACACCTATTCTACTGATGTGGCTTTTGGTCTTCTCCAACACTGCTGTAGGGGGTAGGAAGCAGAGAGACTCCTTGGATCCCCTTTGCGATGCTCATACCCCACCTGGAACCCGGAGCGCTGGGGTCTGCAGGGGCTACTGCAGACAAACGCCACAGGTCAGGAGCCCTGGCACGATGGTATAGTGCGGTCTGCTGCCCAGGCAGCCAGGGTGTACTTTGACATGCTGCCTGTCTACTCGCTGCTCTGTATCCCTTCCAGGGTGCTCACAGAGAATAGCTACAGTTTAGCTCTTTATTTTCTGCAAAAGATGCTAGTGACTTTTCTTAGTCAAAACAAAATGAATTCAGAACTCAACCCAGTACAAACATAATGTGAATAAATGATCTAGGAAAAAGATTTCTCTGATTTCTCATCTGCAAAGCTTTATCCATCAATTACCTGTTTTATGTAAAACTGTCACCAGCTTCTTATTATCCTGCCATAAAGGAGAAATTTCCTTTTAAACACCCCGCTTGGATGACTGACATCTCATCATTACTATAAACAGTAACAGTTACACTACTAAACTGCCAAAGGGAATTTTTTCACCAAATACGAAAGGCACCTGTGAGCTGACAGGCAGTAGGTGGGTACATGGTTTATGGAACTGCCTGGCAGCACAGGGAACAGCTTTCAGGGGTTGTCTTCTTCACTCACTTCTGCTTAACTCATTTTTACATTGCATGGCTGAGCCTATTGTTTGCCCTGTTGATAGTGTAGTTCTGTGGCTCATGCTGAAACAACTTTTTTCCTTCAACTTCTTTTAACTCCTAACATATTCCACATTCTACCACGCGTTGCTGCCAACTCTACCATACTATCACAATGTGCCTGTATCACTTGTTCTTTTTAAGCTTCCAGCTCCAGCAGTCATGATATTTATATGACAAGGCCATTTTCAAGACCCACTTGAACAAGAGAGCAAGTAAAGACCACCACCATTTCATAGAAGCATTTTAAAATAACCTCATAACTTTCAGGGGCTGAGATACATTTTTTGGAACATTTTGATTCAGCCGGCATTGGAACTGCAGCACACCGTGCTACTAAACAGCAGGAATTAATCCTGTCTTCAGGTCTTATAAACATGGAAAGTGTATATAACTTCCTTCAAGATTTACATGTAAAAGTTCATGACTCTAAAAAGCCTAACATTAGCCTCACTAAAGATGAACTCCTTGCATCCATTACTCCCGATTGTCCAGCTAGTATTCACTCCACCTATCCCAGTTCTCATGACAGAGGGTTGTGATCTGATACACCAGCACGTTTTGTGGTCTGAGCAGAAGACAGTGAGCTAGGTATTCCTGCGTCAGCTCTGATTTTGATGCTCTGTGAGCATTAGCAAACCTCCACTCTGCAGTTGTTAATTCCTCGCTCTGCCAGCGGGTGTGGGTGTAATGCATACCTACTGCATCTGCCATAAAAAATCACCGAGGATTAATCTGTCAGGTGAGATGCATCTGTGAGATGCAGTGGGCCTTACTCTTCCACCGAGTTCAACAGACTAGCTCACCTTCTTGCTCAATGTGCTATAAAGTAAAGAGTAACTGAAGTGTGTTCACAATGACTATCCAGTGAGTTGTACTGGATTTGCGCTGTGTAACACCATTGCTGATGTGTGGAATTGATTCTTAACACGTTTTTTGGGCAGACTATTCCTCTGCAATAAATCTGTCTTGTTCCTTTTCAGGGGACTCAAGATGTTTACGTGTAGAAGAACTTCATGTTTAGATGTAAGAGGAAAGTATACTTGAAGTGTTTTGCATCTTCTATATGGTCATATTGACATTCTATGAAGCCTAGAATACCACGTTGGCTCATTTTTTGTTTCCCTTCTCCCTCCTCCATATATACTTCATTTTCTGAGAGGGACTGGAGTGATAGCTATATATTCTTCTGTACTGAGTCTACTCCTGTACAGCAATTATTTTTAATTTTTCCCTGTAAGGTCAACACAATATATAGGGAGTGCAGAGTGTAATAATGTGTTTGAAATAGATATTGAACCTTTCCTGCTTCATTGGAGTTCTACATTCTGCAAAGTCAGCTAGAGGGGATTTCAACATAGTTAGAAATGTGTATTTCTAAAAAAACCCTGTACCTTAGGAAAAATTCCAAGACCTGACAGTTCCAAAAGGCTGTATTTAGGGATGCATAAAACAGTAAGTGGTCTGATCTAACCCCAAAGTTAACCTGAACCATTTTAAAGGAGTCTTCCATGGCTTTTATAACTCTTTTCCCCTAACCCAATACACATCTGGTTCTAGTTGGCACCAAAAGATAGATGTATTTAAATGTCATGAAAAAGGCTAATCTTGTATTTCTGTCTTGTTGGGAGACAGGAAGTACCAGAAATCTCATAAGAAAGGCAGTTCTCCTTGGACATCCAGCCACTTTTTACATAGTCAAGTGATTTACATAGCTCAGAGAAGAATTCAAATTTTGTGTTAGCCGAACTGACCCTCTCAACCTCCAGAGGCTCATTCATCACTAGGTAGAGGTTACTAGAAGACACTGGAAAGGCTGCTCAGTCTAACAGCCAGCCATGAAGTTCTTGATCTTTTGTATCCTTGCTCTTTCCTCTAGGAAAATCCAATAAATGGAATAGTATTTAAGAACACTTTTTGACAGGGAAAAGAAGTGGTGCATTACTCAAGAGGCTAGAGAAAGAAAATAAAACTGGTCCAAATCCTGTGATTCCGCACTAATCTTTACATTTTTCTTACTCAGTCAAACTCTTTGTTACCAAGGTAGATCTGAGTAAAGGTAACAAAATTAATATGGACTTTGGGACTGCTAAATATTTAGCAGCATTTACTGCAATTCATCTATAGAAAACCCTATAGTCATAAAGTACATTTCCATATGTGACCTAGGTTCAGTTTGCAGTAGTGATATAGCCCCTTGAATATTTCTGAAGAGCTGGACTGCAAGTGTTTAAGATTTAACGAAAACCAATAGGAATGAGTTGCTGAAGTTACTTTCTAAATGATACATGGTTTTTAAGTGGCTTGAACACTTTTGAACTTTCAACCCATGAGCTGCTTCTACAATGATATTGCAAGGTGATGCATATGCACTTAGTGTCTTCTTTCACAAAAGGAAAACCTGAAACCAAAGCTTGCCCATGCCTACAAGGAAAGGCTCACATTGAATTTAGAAATCGAACATCCCTGCACGCATTTTCATGCTCAGACCATGCTTCTCTTTATGACCTTATTATATCCACAGTAAAAGGCATGCCTACCAGTGATGAAATACTGATGTTTCACAAGTCTTATCTTCTCGGCATGTTCTGCTGGCATCCTTGTGGCAGAACAGAACTCACAGCATGTATTTGTGCTAATGGAAGAACATGTTAATATTTTAAGTAGGTGGAAAACAACTTGTAAAGAATGTGTTATTTACCTTTTTGATCTTCTTTTCTTCCTTCCAATACTGATGCTTTCTCTGATAAAGTACCATTGTCTCCACTGGCTTTTACCACATTTTCTTCCTGTATGGTTTCTTCACCAATGGCTATGGTGTGTCCATTTGAAGTTTCAAAATTTACTGTTACATCACCATCTGAAATGAAAATTAAAAAGCTATTGTCTAGTTTAACTGCTTCCTTAGCACCTATTGACAACAYACAGCATCCCTCTGCTTTCAAGTTTCCATGGAAGCAAAGCAGAAAGACTTACTGAAATGTGAAACATCAGGCTGCAGATCTGCTCTGAAAAGTTAACGCTGTAAAGGAACTCTATAGGCTTCCACGTTCCTTGGGTGGACACCTCTGCAGCAGTGGGCCTGGAAGTGCACGTGGGTTTTCAGGTCCAGCTTCGTGTCTGTACACATTAGCATCCCCTTCTCTTCCTCCCTGCATCTTGGTTTACACAGCAAAGAGATGTGTGCATGGACTGCAACAGAGTTGCAACGTTTTCCAACAGGCCCCAAATCTGGACAATTAGGGGGCAGAGTTGCAGGACTACTGTGGTGCATCCCAGTAGGTAAATCAGGCAGGAATTCAGACAATTCTCAGAATATGTGTGCCCAGTTAATGAATAAAATAGGTCACAAAGTCATGATCCAGTCTTAAGAACCAAGGTGAGGTCTTCCTGTATCACGTATCATACCATTATTAAATTCTGCAAGTCAAATTCTTTCCCAGCTCTGATGATATTTTACTCACTTACCCAGACTACCTCAGCTATGAGGTTTTTTTTAAATCCCCAAAAAACCTCCTTTCTCTTCCCTATTTGTCTCTATAATTCCTGAAAAAATGCTACATACTCTTGCTGGCTCACAGCTTTCTCTCGTCCCTTATTTACCAATTTCTGTTCTCTGTTTCATGCGTATTAAAATTGCTGCTGATTTTCTTCTCTGGTCATTTCTAAGGCTTGTTATCCTTATGTTTCTCGCACCCCACCTGCAGTTCATATAGATGATTGCTTTCCTTCTGCAGGATTCTCTTGCTGTCCATCCAAAAAATTATCCAAATCTACCTGGTGCCTCTTCTGGTTCCTCCCGTTGTTTCTTCATTAATTGTGGTAATTCCACTCTCTTCTCCTCCTCCTCTTCCTTGCTGTGTGCTATCAGACCTGGATGTTTGGCAGTTCCCTGGTTTCAACACAATTATGCAGCCTCTCTCTTACCACCTTGGGCTGCTCCACGGGTTAAGCTGACAGTTTCATCCTCACCCACACGCTAACTTCAACTTGATGTGTAAAAACTAAGTTCTGCCTTCTTAACCTTGTCTCATTCAATATAACTGACAGTTGCACAAGGCTTCCTTCTTACCTTACTGCAACATTCAGTTTCTTTAGCTCCCTTCTTCCAGATGTTCATAAATCCATTCTTTCCTCTCTGCCTCCACATATGGCATTCCCACCTCTTATCCATGTCATGGTTCTGCAAACACCTCCTGCCTCCAAGTGGCACTTGCCACTTTCCACTTCTTTCTTCTTCATCCCATGTGAAACAGTCACTTCTTCACATTTCTTACCTCTCACGTTTCAAAACTCCATGTAATTTCCCCATCTAGCTTTCATCTCCATAGTCATTCCTTCTAACTACCTTCACACAGCTCAACCACCGTCTTTTCTGTATCTCTTTTTTTAGCACGTTCAAACCAATCCTGTATTCTTTCAAACTGCTCCTTAAAAACTGTAATTTTCATCAGACAGGAAGCACAACCTGATGAAGGCAACACAGACTGGATTGATGGCCTTCTTAAGACGGGAGGAAGGAGAGAAAATTGTTCATCTTCACATCCTTTTCTCACTTTGCTCAATCTCTGTAAGGGATCCAAAGTCCCATCCCCTTTTAAGAGCCGACCTTTTAAGGTCAAGGACACTGATGACCAAAGCATACACTTTTAGCACAAATGATAGTATTTATGTTCAGACTGTTTGTAACCAACCCAAAATGTTAACACATTTCATTAACTGTCCCAGCAGTCTAAATGCAATTTACAACCATCAATGGACAAAGTCACGCTGCTCCCCTGCAAAGCATGTAGCAAAAAAATGTAACAAATTCACAGAGGGACAAATTGAGGTATGGAGAGTTTGCATTTCTTGTTTTAAGTCAAAGACAGTGGCAGAGACAAGTTCAGAAGCCAGCTATGCTGAATGCCATAGCCTGGCAATTAGCGAAACACTGCAAAGACAAGTGATGTCACATGTCGACAAACAAGGCCTTTACTTCTAAATATCAATGTGTACAACACTAACCATACACACTGATACTTTCATGATTCTTCAGCTCAGGCAGAGTCTAGGAGAAAAATATTTTTGGAAATCATGGGAGTTCTCAGACTCCTTGATAAAACGACGAATGGTTTAATTTTAAGCTATAGAAAATTATTTTACTCACTTGACTTTTATTTGATCTAGATTCATAGAAGGTCAAGAATATTAGAAAGAATACCACTAGAAACCTCATCAGATGTAGCACAGAGGTGTTAACCATGGTTTACTCATGCTTTTCAAAACACAAATTCTGGTTAAATTCTGGTTAATACCAGTTACTAAACCTTACAGCATTTTGAAACAAGCGGTGTCTTCCCCACAGTTTTACGTTTGTGCCATTTGTGAATGTGGCGTGTGTGATAGTGGTGGGATCTGTACGATCCCAGCACTGGTACTTTTTGATACCTGAACTGGATGCTATTGATTTGCTTGGGGGTCCCAAAGCCTCTAATTTTTCAGCCAAAATTTCCCATATTATACTCCAGTTGCTTTAGACAGCACACCCTGACTCAAAAAATAGGTTAATCACTAACTTAAAAAAATTCTGGCAAACAGTAAGTAGGAACCACAGGAGTCACATTATTTACAGGGAGCATCAAAATACTTAAGGATATGACCAGAAGTCAGATGGTGTACCTATGGCAGGAGCAGTTACAGAACACAAATCTCTCAACTCCAACTTCAGTTTTTTGTCAGCTGACCCAAATTACCTCTCACACTCCTCAGTTTTGTCTCCTCATACCTATTTCTACTACATGGAAACAATGCAATAGTGGCTTTATCATCCATGTTTAGCGCTTAGGAGCTAAATTCTAGGCAACGTGTTATCACCTTGCTCGGGCATTTCCTTCAGCACTCCCCTTCTTATCAGCTCCTCTCTGCTTTGTCTTGTCGAAATCTTCCTTTCCAACACTAAAGAAAAAGCACAGTTAAGAATAGATTTATTCTTGTACTGCTGATGCTTGCGAAAAATGTAGAAAAAGATTTTTATTTTAAAGAAACCCTGGGAAATCTTGTTTCCTCTGATTCTGCAGGAGAAGTGGTCTGGGTTTTCATGGACACTCTCTGAAAATATTCTCCCACAATTTCAGGCACAGAAGGGGGGATTCATCTRACCCAATGCCTTCAGCCGGGTGAGGCTCCATTGAGGCTTCCTTTACAGTCCATGGAACAAGGTACTTCCAGAGTGAAACTGAACTCATCCTAGCATAGGCATCTAATACATAAAAGCACCTCTTTACCATTGACCAGGGTGACTAGCTCAGCTGGAAATACCTCTGTCTGCTTTGTAGATGTTTTGAGTTGGGAGAGACAAATCCTGCTCAGAGCAAGCAACTCACAGGGTAGCCTTTACGACATGCAAACTGTTTCAAAGGAAAAAAAAAAAAACCTTAAACAGAAGCTAGAAAGTTCTGTTCTAAAAGGGAGTAACATCCTCATCCAGGCTGGTTGGCTTTCATGGAAAAAAATGCAGCATCCTGTTTTTTAGGTTAAAAAAAAGAAGCACACAACACACAAAAAAAGACTGTGACATGAAGCATTTTAATTATTATGTTTATTTCCCATGGGAAAAATGCTGAATATTTTTCTAGGGAAAAGCATTTGCRGATGGCAAAATAGAGTAACTCCCCACAGCACCCCACCGCCAAACCAATACAGTTTTGGTCAGTGATCTGAGAGGCCACCGTAATGATCCATGGAACCACGGTGCACGATCCATAAAATGTGAGCATCACTTGTAAAATCCGGTCTTCACTGTTAGGAAAAGTTAATCTCCCATCCTGATTCTGTTTACATATGGACATCAAAACCCAAGTGATGTTTGGAGCTCAAGCTGAGGCTATGTGGCAAAGCTTCAGCCGTGCTGCACTTCATCCTGTTAATGCTATGGGATAGGGTTATTTATCTCACCAACTAATTCAAACACTCCGGTAATCCAATTACTCTGTAGGGCCAGTCTAATTGCTGTATACAGATTAAAAACTGCAAGAAGTATTGTCAATCTCACTTGCGCCAGCCCAGTTGGAGTGAACAGCCATACGGTGAAGTGACGGCTCCTGTGAAGGCACGGAGAGAGGCAGTCTGGTGCTTCTGAGAAATTTACCCTCCACAGGTAGCAGCTGATAAACGTCTCTCCCCGCAACAGGTAACCCCAGCTGCTGACTTGCAACCAGGCTGGCTGAACTCAGATGCCTGAAGGCATCGCTGCTCACAGCTTCCCACTCCCCTTCTCTGCCAGGGAAGGGGATGGTTGAACAGAAGATGAAGCAGATTCTGCGCTTCTCAAATTTACAGCACCGGGTTTATTTCTCACACTGCAAAGTGCGGGGATTCAGCAAATGCTCCACATGGGATGCATTTCCCTGCCACAAAAGCACCAACTCCTGGCAGAACTGGGGGCAGTAACCATTTTGACCGGCCCAGCTCAAGCTGCCCATGCCTGTGAGATCAACAGCTCGCGAACGCAAACAGTACTGGCACAAGAACATGTAAGTTGGCATCAGGTCTGTGTTTATATACTCAGGTACTTTGAGGGATCTTTCTGTTAAAGGTCAGACTTTCATGGCATTCAAATCACATTTGACAATATAAAGGAGCCCGTGAGTGTGGCTGCAGACTCTTTATGTAGGCCAGCCTCCTTGGGGAGAGTGTGGTAGCCTGAACTCAGATCAGGTTAGACTGCCTTGGGTCCCGATCCTAAATTATGCAGGAGCTCTTCCAATTTTTCCCCATTACTTTTTAAGGTATATGCCTTGCAACTGTGTCACACATGTTATTGGCATGGCAAACAAAGCACAGGAGCGTGCCCTATTCTTGCAAAGAGTTTTTCGTGTAGGTGAACATATATATTCTCTTATAATTATTTCAGCCTTACAAGTATAATTTACTTCCTACTATTTTTCCTCTCTGCTTCCTTTTTACATCTGTTTTCTTGGGGACAGTGAAATGAGATGATCTCTCATGTATTTATTTGTGGGACTTAATCCAATACCGCTTGAAAACAATGATGCTCTTTCCATCAAGTTCAAGAACATTAATCAGACCCCCTATCAATGTCTCCCTCTAGTTTTCAGGATGATACATTTTTTCAGTTCTGCAACACTGAATTAACAACTGTATCAAATTAATTATCATGGAAAATGTCAATTGGCATTGAAAGACATTAACTCCTTACACTTTTACTGGAAGACCTCAAAGCATTTTATTAGCATTACATAGGCTTCATAACATCCCTTAGACATAACTATCTCCATTTCACAGATTAGAAAATTTATGAATAGATAAGAAGCTTAAGCCCCAATCCTTCATCATCTAAAATGCTAGCCATGAGTGGTGTTTTTATTTAAACTGATTAAGCTCAGTTAATTCAGCTTGAAAAGATAATTTATTTAAAATATTATTTGGCCCATGGAAAGAACATTAGAAATCACGCTAGTATTCACTATGAGTATCATAATTTTAATTCCTACAAAGAAAAAGGCAGAATTTTAATTTAAATCAAAGTGACCAAAAATATGTCCCCTTGTATAAGAGGAATGAGTAGCCTGTCTACTTATGAACCTATACTGGGTGCTATTTAGCCAGGGTGGACTCATCATTATAATTTATTGCTTATAAGTCTGCTAACAGACTTTGGACTATACATTTCACATTTACACAGTCAAGTATTTCGATTATCACAGCCCAATTGCACTGAGCTTTAAAGGTCTCAAACTACTCAGTTGAGCTAATCACATTTGACTACTGTTATGTTTCAGTAAACTCTCTTAAAATAAGAGAGTTACAAAGTCAAGCATTCAGAAGTCAGGAAATGTTTGAATGAAGGTTGATGGGTGTGCAGATGGTACATCTTTTATTTGCTTTTTATATTTTTTACCTTTGCCATCCCTGCCTCATTTAGGATACAGACTGCACTGTGTTCAATGAACGGTTTCTTTGCCTGAATTTTTAACCTCACCTTTCAACCTGGGGCCCAGACCTCATTTGAGGAACAACCTAAACCTTCATTTGAACAGAAAACTCTCAGTTTTCCAAAACGTCATCCCAGTAACTGAGTGAACCAAAGACAACATGTTTTTCTCCTTGACGCCCATGTGAGATATGCAAAGGTGTTATCGTGACTGTATAGATGGGCAACTTATGGCATAGAAAGATTAAGTCATATTATCAAACATGCTGACATTTGTTAAGTGTTTAATTTGAGGTACCTTTTCAGGTGTAATTCCCCACATGAAAATTCTAATAAATAAATAAATAAAACAAACAAAAAAACAACCCAAAGCATAGGAATTCTAGTTGAATTGCCTACTTACGGTTCAAAATATCTAATCAACAGAAGTGAAATTATAAGCAATGGCCATCTGCTGCTGAGCTAATGGCATAGACAACTGTAGAAACAGGTATCATCTACCTGAACCACCTGGGATGGGTATCACTATTTGTCACCTTAGAAGTAGTTCAGTCTCCTGAGTTCAGTATAGGGAGAGGACTGTAGTTTGGTGCTTCCACCATTGTCCCACTTGGCATGCTCCCTCCTCTCACCACCTCTGTCATGACTTCACCATCTGGGTCTTTCTCCTTCACTTGAAGAAGTTTAAACTTCTTATCTTTGGTTTCCAGACCTACCTCTCTTCTCTTCCTTCTTCTTCTGGTAGAACTTGCCACAATACGCTACCCATTTGCTTCTCCCATAAGCACACCTTTGTCTCTCTATTCCTACTGATCATCATTTTTGCAATTTCTGATCTTACAAGTTATTACCTATTCCTCACTCAGGAGTAGATGACTAGTACTATCCTGGAACAAATATATGATAAATACTGTTAGCTGTACCACCATCATGTGGACATCCTTAAGCTGAGTGACCAGCTGATCTTATTACTACAAATCTTTTCTGTCATATGTGTATATAATAATGTGTGTGTGTGTATATATATCTGTGAATATATATATCTTAACATATGTTTGTGATATATATGATATATAGAGATATATGTGTATATACAGAAATGTGAATATATATAACATTTCAACATTAACATCAACATATTGTTTATAACATTAAGCAATAATAAAATGGAAATAACAATTTCTCCATCTGTATACCTGTACGTATCGAGACCGATTACGCAAACAGGTCAGTCCTGACTGTGAGTGTAATTGGTTATCAGTCCTTGCCTGCTGAGGACAGCTGAGGTGAGATGGGCTCCACCCTCAGACATCATGTGCCAGCAGACTCAAAATATCCCATGTCAAAATCCTTCCCCTACTGTTGTCAAAAGCAAAGCTTGCCCTGACTTCAGGTGTAGCTGCCAGCAAGCGTGTGAATTTATCACCCTGTCTGCAGCCCTCATTTACTTTAGTAAACCTTACTCGTCCAAGGGATCCCACAAACATTTGTCTTTTTAGCCCAATACAAATAATAGTAACACTAATCATAAAAACAGTTTACCTCAAAAAGCAGTTTCCATCCCTCCCTCCCTCCCCTCCTTGAAAAGAGACTGCTTAGTGATATTCAGCAGCTACAAACCTCAAGCAGTCTTAAAACCCATTCTCTGACTCAGAGTGTGCTGTGAGATTCTGGATATTCTCCAGTCTTTAGTTTTGCTCTTCCACGAGAAGCTTGAGAGAATTCCGATTTTTAATTTTTCTCTGACCTAGTAAGAGGTCTTCTGCTCCCTGTCTGCATATACTCTTGCAGTGGAGCTTTGAAGTGGCATCTACTTCGTGCCAAGACACAAACTGCTGCCTTCTTTTCCTTCACAGCAAAACATTGCGGAGGGGAGAAACCCTTGAGATGATGCCATTTTCTGTTTGTTTTTACTTAATTTTGAAAGCCCTCTAGGCAGAAAGTATACAACCAGTGCCCAGAGAACAGATTTTCTGAGATACAGCATGGAAAATATGTTGCTAAAGGAAAAAATTCCAACCATCATTCCCACATTGGCACAAATACTTCCACATCTAGTCCTTCATCTTTTTTTGATGTTTGTGGTATTCGCTGTTTATGAACATCTTTCAGTGACTAGCATAAAAGAGTCACGTGAGATTTTGTCAAAGCACGGCATGGTACATGCCCTGACAAGGCTGTAGCAAGAACCTATTTCAAAAAGCCTATTGAAAACCCAGATAAAGCAATAACAGCTCTTTCCAACAGCCCGCATTCTGTCTTAGAAGAAACTCTTTCTGCAGCTGCATACAGATTTATCAAGTTGTAGCCCTGTTAAGAGAACAAGCAATAAATGTGGCGATCATCATACCGTCCCACGGTCTCAGGCCAGGAAATCGGCTTCCTGCATGTAAGATGCATGCACACCCACATACATACACATACCCTGTTCTGTAATGTAAATACATCTCTGGTCGAGTAGTTTGAGGAAGAGGATTTCCTGTAGGATTTTTATTTTGTATGGATGTTTTCCCATTTCTTTCTGAAGTTAAATAAGCAAGTTTCTTCTGCTGTGTCAGTTAGCACGCAGCAAGGGGCAACTTGCCAGGTAAACGCATCTCCTCAGTCTCCGTTGGTCCTGGGTCTGTTTCCTCAATACAGGGATAACTATTCTTTATTTTTTTTTCTCCCTGAAACTACCATCTGAGGCAGGATGAATGCAATCCAAACTAGTTTTCATTTCAAATTCCAACCTCACAGGAAACACATACACAAACGTAAGTGACCCCATACCTTACATACATAAGAGTTTAAAAGCAAATGAGTATCTCCCTATAGCTCTGGTGCTTCCTGACAGCGAAATAGTCCTCAAGCATGTAAAGATATGCTTTCACTGCAAGCTAACCTGATTTGCACTGAAAAGCTACAGCTTATTCATGATGCAGCTGGGGCCGGCACCCTGTCTGTTTCTGGGATTTCTGGGGACACAACCCCTTACAGCTAGTGCTGCAGAACAGTACAATTTATCCCTATTATTCTCTGTATGGAAATACGTGGGGAGGTCATCTGCATTTCTGGCCAAGACAGAGGAGGAACTGCAGGAGGGCACTGAAGTCAACACACAAATGACTTATTCTGGTCCACTCCTACGAGCACTACTAGTACTACTACTGGGCAACCAGCATGAATGAAAGATCTACCTAGCCCACAACCTGCTGCTGGCATAAGACGGAAAGTACAGCCAGACTTGGAAGAAAAAGCTTTGTATGTAGATAGGAGGGTAAACAGCAATAACACCTAAGCAAGACTATGAACTATATTTGCCTTGAAGAGATACTCCAAATCTTCGCCCTGTAGAGATTAATCAGTACTTAGATACATTCTTCTTTCTCAACATAAAAGCTCTGGGAACTGTTCTTGTACCACTGTTGTATAGCCAAATGTCTCAATTTGTAGGTTACATCTTAGAGAATCACAAGGGGTAAAACTCTCATATGAAATTTAGGGGGAAAATAATTTGGGAACCTTTTATTTATTTTTAGAACTCTTACAATTCATATCATCCAGGTTTACTTTCTTTCCTTCTCCCTAGCTTAGTGAGCCAGTCTTGCTGGTGTTGAGGTGAAATTGAAGATTATCAGATATTACAGAACTCCCAGAGTTTCATTTCAAGGAAAAAAAAGCASTAAACATTGTGATGGTTGGCAAAATGCATGTAAACTGGGACATACAAATACAAGCTGATAAATATAATGTACAAAATAATACAAAAGTTTTGAAAACCTGAAATTAGTTCCCTACGTCACTATGTTTGTATAATTCCACACAAATATATCAAATTTTACAGTGTAGCAGGACGGATAAGCAGAACTTTATTAAAAATAGAGCATATGTACTCCTTAGAGGAAAAAAAAAAAATCAATCTACAAAATAATGAAAAAATATCAAAAATTTCCAAACCTCCTTTGTAACATCTTAAGTTCTGTCCACCAAGACATGCATTGAATTTTGTATATTTACTCTTTACAAACTATATAGGCACTGAAATACTGTAGTTTATATAATTCAGAGTATTAGAATGGTTTTGTGTTTTATTAGCTGTTTTATGTTATGTTATTAAATATAATAGCAGTCTTTACTGTATAAGAGCTTGGGTATGTACTACACGGTTATCTATCAGGATGCTAGCTAAACAATGAAGTAAAAAATGAAAGTTTTTTCAGGATAATTTAGAAGTCTATATAGAAGATGATACTTCTAGATACACAAGATACATTAAGCACTTAGTGAATCAATTGCATTAGTTGCTTTTTTGCCACAAAGGACTATTAAATATAAAGTCTTGTGACTGGACTTAGAGCGGGGACTTCAGTTAGTCAACTAAGTGTTACCTCCTCCTGCATTGAACTTTTCCCATCCGCTACACCATTTACTGAGATACTTCACTGTGCAGATAATTAACTTCCACTTTTCAATACATCATTATATATAATCATGTATTCAATTGACCAAGAGAGCTCCCACTTATATGATCTATGGACTATACTTATCTTTCACCATCAACTCTGTTCTTCTTCTGCCAATTTGTAGCGCAAATTCTCCTAACTTTTATGGCTTTTTGTTTGCACACCGGTGCTCTCCATTTTCAAGAAAAGATTGATCACAAAATAAAGCTTTAACTTTGAAAAAAAGACAAGAAGGTCTATATTAGTCTTTTCCAGACCTGAAAGGCAGTGCTGCAAAACCACAGCTGAAATGAAAAAAATCAGGTTGTCTAAATTTTAGGAAGTCATCCAAAAGAGTGGCTCTGTTTTCCCTCTCTGCTTCAGCGTGCTTCATTGACAGTAATCACAATGCTAGGACACAAATCCAGGTGGTAACCTTTGCAGAAGAGTAAAAACTACTTCTTCTTGTTATGTTTTGCTGGATTTGTTTTTAGCTGGATCAGTTTTGTGGTCCGCTCATCACAAAACTGGTGCCAGTACACAGGAGGCAGTGGAAGTAAACAGACACAGCTGAGAGAACTGGGAAGACAAATTATCACTTGAAAATGGGTTTTGAGGTAGTTAAGATGGACACTGCTTCCCAATAATTACCTCTTTCTTAAGAGTAATAAATGCAGCTATGCATTGCGAGCACACAGCGGCAAAACCAGAGACTCGGAATGTAGAACGTTGCACATATTCTGTTGTAACGTTACTAGTACCTTAGCTCTGATGGTCTAGGTATATGAATGCAGCAAGGTTCAGGGAGAGAGGTAACAACTCTTATTACAAACTACTGTAGCTGTATGGCACCTGAAAAAGATATTTTGTGGCTCAAAGTTTGTCTATTTGTATCTATAGCATAATTTAAAAGCTTGATTTTCATTACAGTTCTGAAATTATTTAATGTTTTCTGTCCATTACACCTACTGTTAGGCATCTCCATTTTTCAGGTGCTCACCTTGAGATAAGCTGTCCTTAATAACTCCATCTGAAGGCAGTGCCAATGGGAACGGTGGGTTCTCCAYACCCCTGAAAGGACTTGAGGGACCACACCATCATAAACAAGACAGGCAAATTAAGTACAAGCAAGTAACTAAGGAGGCACTTTTGGAAACGTTGACCTTAATTTCTTTGTGCCCAATTTCCTCCTTTTGTAAAAGAAATACAAACACATGCTTTGCCTTGGTATTRTAAGAATTGATGTGTCATGCTTGTAAGACTGGATTGAGGCCCTCTAAAGACAGTACAACTTAAGAAATACTGTATTTAACATGAATTTACCAGATACGGATTTGTAAAAAATAACTGCAAAATGACACATGCATTATTATTTAATGGTATAATAATTTAACACATGCTAATATGTTGTGACAGTTTGGGGAATCTCTGTATACACAGCTTATGAATGGTGATTATTCTGGAGAATTCACTACATATAAAATCACATACCTGTCCAACAGTAGCTGCAGAACATTCAGGAGTCATTAACTAGAAATAACTTTGCTCTAGCAATACGATAAAAGTACTGGGGAAGCCGAAGGAAACTGGAAGCAATAAAGGAGATAGCAGACTGAGGGGATTTTTTTGACTGCAGTAGTGGAAGAAATTGTGGGGCTTTTGTTGCAGGGTACCCAGGAAAATAAAATAAAAAAAAAAAAAAAAAAAGAGAGACACAGTGAGAAAAGGATTTGAGGATCTCAGAAAGATTGTCCAAAACTTCAGTTGGTATCTGGAGTGATGATGGCACCAGAGAAGGTGGCTTCTTTTTGCCTTTTGCGTAAATAAAGCATGTTTTAGAAGTTACACTGCAAAACCATAATGTTCCTTGCTGTAATTGTCAGGGGTTGCTATGGGTCTAAAATGTCAAGCGGTGTACTCCTAAGAGTCCAGGAGAGCCTACTGAAGACACTTTAGGTTTTATTGCCTAGAGCCATGGAAGACAGTGGACAGAGGGCTTGCACTGTGGTAATGAATCTGAAGAGCTCACAGATGCTCCCTGGACTCTGATTAGGCTCAAGTTTAGAAAAGCACAGCATCAAATGTCTGAATCCCAAAACAGAAGTTTGGGATTTTTCTGGAGAAAACTTGGCCAGAGCTGTGACACACAGAGACACACACACACATATAAACAGGGTGGCATTCAGTTTCCTAAACGTGGGTGTCTACAGCCACTTGAGATGCCCCAGGGTTGGCATATACGATGCAGAACCTTCTGGTTCAGGACACCCCAGAGCATCTCAGGTGGCACCAAGCAACTGTGTTTAGCTAACTGAATCCCAGCCCTCAATCTTCCTCTTTTTCAGAGGGAAAATAATTCAATCACAGCATTTTATTTCAGACCATTCTTCAAGCCTTGCCAACGGGGGAGCGAAGGGGCAGAGCAGCCTGTATGAAGGTAGTGGTCGCAAAGCTGATCCTCGTTCTTCAGCTGGGCACAGCCACGTCTGCTTCTCCCCTCTGAACAGACCAAACTTCTGTCCCCATGAAGGCAAGGTTTGTTTCATAATCCAAGTCACTGACTATTAGGAGGACATAGAGACATTTCCAACATATTTGAGGATATGCAATATAGAACCTAGTGTTTCTTAGTTAAAAAAAAGAGTACTGTCAACATCAAAAGAATTATCATATATAATGTATAGTAAACAAATAAATGGCATATTTTTGGTGATAGGTTCAGGACAGAAGCTGAACAAGATTAGGTTTTTCCTTGCCAGAGATCAAACTGTTTTTCTGTATGTCAAATACTGTGCCTAAATAATCCCTGCCATCTAACAAGCTCCAAGAGCTTTTCAAATATTACTCTGCAAAGCCATCACAGTGTTTTCTACTATTTGCCACCAAAGGGCCACAGACATACCTGCTGACGTTTCTCTGAATTTGTCACTAGTCTTCTTCTTCCGCCATTTCCAAGGTTTAAAGATTTTGCCAATGGTGGAGAGTTTGCCCTTCCTCTTGAAGGGGGGAGTTTGGGATCCTGGGGCTGGTCCATCCGAGTTAGCAATTGAAGCCTTATCCAAACCATCAACTGTATAAACAAGAAAAGTAAAGGTAACTGAAGGATGGAAAACAAAATGGTACCCAACAGCTAAACTCCTCCACTATCAGATTGCAACAGGCTGTGTGTGGGTACATGTGTCTTCTGTGCCAGAAGGCAGCCAAAGGGCATTTGTCTGCAGCCCGTGGTCACAAGCCAGTCCCCACCTCAGCTAGCCCTGGGCTTCACTGCTGCTCAGCACCTCAGCTGTAGCAGGCCAGAACTCGCTTCTCACGACGCACATCTGGCACATCTGCACGTTTCTGCGGTTTTTCATTGCTACTGGAGAATTTCTTTCAACACATATTTGGGTGACTTTTGCCCTATCTTTGGTAAAGCTGAATAACTAGCTGTCATCATATAGAAAACAAAACCCTTACAATGTAAAAACATAAACTATTTCTTTTGAGTAAAACAAATCCTGTCTTAAACGAGCTCTAAAGATAACTGTTCTGGCAGTGGAATGGAAATAGGTCCGTTTGATATCCCTGGTAATCAGTCATTCACAGCACAGCCTGCCGTGAGTCAGGCTTCTTATTAACAAAACGTATTTAACAATAAGCTTTTGGGCTGTAGCCAAAAATTAACGAAGGATTATTTTTCTGCAAAAGCATATTGAGTGATATGAAAGCCAATATTTATCATCGATGGCTGTAACATCGAGTTTTGTGAACCAAATTAACACTCATTCCACAACATGCCGTAGCATACAGTTAAAATAAATTTCCCGGAAATTTCCCTGAGAAGTCTGCTATTATCTGTTTCTATTTAAGAACTGAGGTTTCTTAGAGCCTTTCATTCGTGGTCCTGCAAACACTTCAAATGTGCTTAATTTTATTCACGTGAGCAGCATCACTGAAGTAACGGCGATTACTTACGTACATAAAATTAATCACAGGCTTAAATGTTTGCGGCATAAGGGCTCTGTAATTGCTTTCATTCATCTAAACATTCTAATTATAACCAATTCGGAACAGAGTTGATGCCACTGTCAACAGTAATAATGATAATCATAGATCATTAAATCAGAAAGTGCTATTCAAAGAAGGAAATATCACTGTCCCCGTTTTACAGATGGAAAATATGAAGCACAGAATTGTTAAGTGCTTAATTTTATGTTTGTCAAATGGCTTCCTGAATCCTGGTCCTGTGTCCTAGCTGCTAAAAAGATACATATTCAGACACATAACATCATGGTGCAATCTTATTATCCTGTTTCTCAGACAAATGGCATTTAATGAGTCCTATATTTGTCCTAGACTTTAGATTGATCCAGGATGCTAAAAAAAAAAAAATCTTTTCTGTGAGAAAGCTGATGTAATGCAATCAGAGTCCAAGAAACTTTATTTCCAATGTTTTGAAACAAAGTACTGGGGAAAAAGATCCATTGTATAACTTCATTTAAGTCTATGAAGTTAAAACCAGAGATAAATTTGTATGAAAATGATAGCATTTAAATCAATAAATCTGAGTGAGTTATGCCATACAATGTAATAAATTCTGTACTGCCAGAGAGATGGAAAACTTCTCCAGGATAAATTACTGTTATTCAGATGCATYGAAATTTAAAGCTTTTATTTAAGTGCTTTCCTTGGGTACTTTCTGGTCTATAACACAGAGATAAAGCCCATTTTGCAGGGGCTTTAAATGGGCTTTAAACGTGAAAAGCCAACATTTTGATAAGGACCTGGATACATCTACCCCTTGCACAAGTACAAAACCCCAGCTTCCTCACTTGTGCATCCTAGAGAACGTAACAGGATGATCTTTAGGGAGGTTTAAGCTGCAACTCCCTTAAAACAAACCAGCCGCCACCCTACAGACCCTGAGAAGCCAGGTGAGAGGTGGGGATGAGAAGACCACCAAAGGCAGTGAGCAGCTCTGCAGAAAGAGAGAGGCATGGGACAGCAGAAGGATCTCTGCGGGGGTGCCTCACCTGGAATTAGGGATCGCACTTTCGTCTAGGCTTACAGGCACTGCCCGTGTTGTACAATCCCCTATGGAATACAGAAGCCTCTGAAAACTGTGGATCTAATGGAGAAGTACATTTACTTGGAGGGTAGTTACAAAGATTAGAGGGCTACATTTATCTTGGCAATTCCCGTTGATGTAAGAAGGGCCAAGGGCCACAGCTTGTGGCTGGGGAGAGTCAGCTGAGATGTAAGGAAAACTCTTCCAGGAGGTGGGTGGCACAGCACTGGAGCAGGTCTTGGGAGGTTTTAGAGGCTCAGCCAGGCGAGCCAGGGCTGACCTCACCTACTGTCGGTAACAGTCCTACTCTGAGTGAGGGACTGGACTGAGTGACCTCCCCAGGTCCCTCCCAATCAAGATTCCCGTGATGCTAAGGGATGTGGAAAGACATGGTTGCTCTGTGAAATCTGTGCCAGTAAATCCAAAGAATCAGAAGTGAAGTGCTGAAGAAAAGAGACCAGGATCTGGTGGCTGAAGAGTTTTGTCCTTGGACAGGAGCCAAGCATTATCTCACTGGCAGAGGCAGTCCATCAGCTCATTAGAGGGAAAGGCTACCCGCTCCTTGGAGGCAGCGGGACAAAACCCATGTTCTTGTCTCCACCRGCTTAGAAAGCCTGGGTTATTGATGTGAAGAGCCTGCACCCTGGTGACAGACAGCACTGTCTTTATAAACACAGATCTTTTCAAATCCTCCTGGGTCACGGAGTCCAGTCTATTGCAGGCAACCACCTTCACAAAAGCATCATCTAAATTTTTTCCTCCAGTGCCTACCAGCAGGAATAGAGGAGGATTATGGCTCCAATAGCTCCCCACAGAGAAACATGGATTTGCATCAGTCCCTGCTCTGCCCTCTGCTGAAAATATTTAACTCTGAAATAATGATATTCATCCTAGCTAAAGAAAACTGTCTGCTTCAAATGAGCTAACATATGAAAAAAGGGATCCATTTAGCGGTGAATAATTCTGTTCAGGAAGACCGCAACTTTTGAAAACAGGATTCAACACTAACTCCTTTTGACAATAAAAGATGAGGAGTTGATTTATCAAATGAGTTCAACAAGTGCTCATAATTGGGAATTTACTAAACCACTGACCTGGTACCAGTTCCTTCATTTGAAAAAAGGACCCAAATATGTATCTGGAAAGGAGGAATAATCATGGCCAAACATCATAGATTGATTTCAGAAATAATCTAAGATAAAGCAACATTTCTAGGAAAAAGGACTTACTTATATTCAAAACAATCATAAGGTAGCACATTCTACCAATTAATAAACTGCCTAGAATAAAAACAATTTCAGCAATGACGTTCCATAGCATTTATGGAAAGATCTTTTCAAAAGCTATTACTCCTCATCTTTGAAACACTCAGCAGGAAATTGATGTTTAAGATTTACACTGTTTGCTTTAGAGGTCATGTACTATTTAAAAATAAAGCTGTGTATTTTTCACCTCAGAGAGCTTATGTACCTTCTATTAATCATTATAAATGTTATACACAAGGAAACATCTTAGCTTTCCAAGATTAGAGGAGCTTGGTCACTTGTGTTATTCTTTTATTTGTACAGTGTTTTGAAGTCCTGCCTTCTTCCCACCATCTTCAAAAAGCCAGTGAGTCACTTCACCGCCTTCAATAAACATCATTATTAAGTTTGACATTAGGACTTTTGACTATACTACCCGCATAGTTTATGTTATTATATTCCAGTCCTTTACCCTAGGTGTAGATTTTACATCTGAAGGATAAAAAGTGTACATAAGAAGGATAAGAAGTAAGTATATGAACACTGCATGTTGATGTCATGCAAAGAGGAGATCTAGTTGTAAAAGACCAACAACAACGCTAACTGAGACACTGCGAAGCCAAATCATGCTGGCACAGGCCATGAGCTAGATGAAGGATACAAAAAGGACAGCCTCTCCCCGAGCTTGTGGGCAGCCAGCAAAGTTTAGATCAGTTTATGGATGACCCTGACTTTCCTATAAACACCCAAAGATGGAAATGCCTGAACATGTCTTATCGTAGGAAGGCTACTTGCAGTAAGCAACACTGACCTCTGTAGCTGCCTAGGAGACGCTTTTCTGTTGTGAATGATCTCCAGAGATGGTGTGCGGCTGAAGCAGGCGTGTGAATTCATCACAGTTTTCCCGGGGCATGGTACACTTCAGCACTGAGATGTTCATGTCGGCACTGACACACGCTAACACCTTCTTCAGGTAAGAACTTACAACTAACTTTACAAAAGCAAAATGCAACAAAAAACTATCCATCAGATCATTTCAAGCAAGTCTAATATAAATTCCTCTGAAGTAAATAGCTGTGATTCTGCTGGTTCCAGGCCTTTCGATCTGGAACGCAGTAAGACCATTTTTTAAAAGCTTTGACTTAAAGAAAATTAATGATCAGAAAAAGATCTACATTTATGCCATAAGTTGTTCCATATTTTTACTTCTGTGTATTTTGACTCTTGGCAGTGTAAGTGGAAAGCCACAGAAGAACCTAACCTCATGACGGAATACTAGGAGTAATACAAGATATATGGGGAAAAAAACCCACACCATGATGTCCTTATGCTATTCTTTTTCTAGTAGAACCATATTTTAATAGCTAACAGATCAGAATTCCTTGCTTGTAGTTTACAACTAGTAATTTGAGACACTGATGATTTAAAAAAGGTCAAACCTGAGTAATTAAGTAGCTAGCTACAGCAGGAGTATACTCAAAAGATTCTTCTGTAGAAGAATCCTTTACTGAACCTGAATAGTTTTAAGATTCTTTCTCATGTTAGTCCACATTCACATTTAGTCCCAACAAGAAAGAGTTTATTAGACAGACTTTGTTGTAATCTAGTAGGGAATGTCTTATAAAATTGCTGTTTAATAATTCTTATCTGAACAGAGTTTTAAACGGAGTTTTGTGTTGTGTGGACAACAACAACGCATGATATGCAAAACATGAATCATTTTAATTTAGTCTTACAGAGACTCCAAGCTGGTAACAGGTACTCTGGAATCGATATTAATAAGTGAAGTTTAATTAGTTTATTCTTGTCACAAAGAATCTTGAGATCCTGGAGTAAAAAGCACTTAGGGTGACATCCAAGAAAAGAAATAAGGCAGAATTTAGGTGCATATGTCAAAAGTTGTGCTATTGGGAGCCTGAGAAACTCGGATCAGATGGTCCCTGACTCTGAAGGTACAGATGCCGTAATTCATGACATTAAAACTATCTGAAATCTCTGCTTCTCTGTATGTAAAACAGCATCCCAGACTGGAGTTGCACAGCAGAGTGGCTTTGGTGATGAAGTCAGCCTGGGAAGTTTCTTCTCTGCACTTCCATCTGCTCATTCCTGGCCCTAAAAAAATATGCCATCCCTTCAGTCGTAAAAATACAACTGTTCATTGGGCTTCATCGCAAGTAGATCTCTGAATGATCCCAACCAAAAATGCCCCCCCCCTTTCTGCCCTCTTTCCTTTTTTAAAAGGTTATTTTTAATCCGGGCCACCTCAGTGATTTAGTCTTCAGCACAATCCTACAAACACTTGAAGTGTCAGGGCTGGGTGAGGAGCGGGCTGTGGCATGGGGGCAGGAGCCGGTGACTGGGCTGGGCAGGCAGCCTAAATCAGCTTCACAGCAGCAGCCAGGATACCAGGACACTCCAGCCACGAACCTGACAGCACTACACAGCCTGGCACATACCACGTGCCTGAACCTGGGTAAGTCCATAAAATAAGCACGCTTTTGCCTAGAGCATTCACAGGGTAGGTGGAAGACTGGGGTTCCTCCCCCATCCCAAAAAAATAGCGTTGAAATCTACTATCCTTCCCTTCCCAAAGAAGAACACCCTAACCAGGAGTGGGAGTCATGGTCCTCTGCAGAAAGCAGTTTTGGGGCCATTCAGCCACGAGCAAGAGAGGGAACGCCAGGAGGAATGTGATGCTGTACTCGGGTAGCTAAGTTCACTCATTTACAAAGATATGGGAATTCATATACAACATGGGCGATGCAATGTGTATGGGCCTCCTGCAAGAAAAACAGTCGCTGTACTTTAGATGAGAATGTACAGTATCACTTGAATCTTTCTCATACTAAAAAATAAAGTATTACAGGATTGCAAGGCTATTAAACCTTCTGAATGAGTAGTCAGAAGTGTTTTTTCTTTCCTCTGTCTCTCTGCTCCCCTCACCAGCGCCATTCTCCACAACTGATCTAATCTTCCTGGAGCACTGGGATATATATTTAAGGGATTCTTTCTCACATCAGGGCTGTTAAGTACGAGACGGTACCAGCAGAGTGGCAAGTCCTYGTCCTTCCCCGCCCCTCTGGATGCTGCACCTTTCATGTTGCAATCCCTTCTCCCACCCATTTGCCTCTCAAGACTCACCCACCTCCACTGCAGTTCTGCCCTGGATCCTTGTCAAGAAAAGCAAGGCGCAGAGTGGCCAGGTGAAGGAACAGTCTGCCTCCAGCCTCTCCTCCTCCCCACCGCTGGGGAACACGACCAAGACGGGAAAAGGCACAGAACCAAGTGCTCCACCGATATCGAGGTACTAAGGTAGTACTGGCATCTAATATTTTCACTAGCATTGGGTATCTTGCAGTATTACCACGCTATCACTACATCACCCTTAAAGTGTGTGAGGATAACCCTTTTGTTGTAATACAGGTGACTCAGGGCATTGCCACATCTAACCATAAATGAATTAAGAAACACAACAGAAGATGCAATGGCTTCAGTTCAAAGCTACCTTATGTGTGGATTTGGGTCTGAATGATTTCTGTGCTTATTAACTACCGGTTAGCTAGCAGTTATTTTTTCTCTTCCTCTGAGTGCACCCAGCTGCCCTGCAGGGATGTGCTGCAGAAGTCCTCTTGGTTTATCGAGACCTCAAAACCTCTTCTGACAGCGTTATGATTTTCTATACAGTCTTGCCAAAGGGCACAGAGTTGGAAGTCATGGTTTGTATGCCAGCAAAATCAACATGTTTATGCAGCTGCATATTATCCCCATTTAGTGACAAGAACAATAACTCATCGACTCGCTATAGAGTATGGTAAGCTGCTTATTCCTGGAGTTTACTGGAAAAAGATCAAGACGCTCCATGGTAAAATGTTTGACGTGGTCATTAAAAACCAGAAGTCATTCTGACACTATCAATGTCATTTTCAATAAATCTCTCAAATTTTGTAATGTTATATCGATTTTTCCTGACCAGAACCAGATGGAAAGATGGGTCTTTTTTCTTTCTCCCTTTTTATTTTCTACTTGGAAGGGGAAAAATGCAACTAATCCCCAGTGGATAAACTGACAAATGGGAGAGCTATAATCTATCTCTGAGCAGCACAATAAATTGGCATCTGAATGCTTTCGCCTTGCCATACATCTGGAGTTTAACTTTGGGGAAACTCTGTCATGAGCTAATTGACTTGATTGTGTTTTAATTAAATGAAAGGAAAAAGCTGAAGTTCAGATGTAGGCGGCTGAATGGTAGTTTCCATATGGAACTGCCAACATTGCAAAATGTTAATTGGACCTCCTGCTGACGATGAGCTAAACAGGCAGGGTAGCGGCTACTTCAGAAGGATGCTGGCTGCTGCCTTGAAACAGCCAGAGGGGATCCTCCTGGGATAACCACGGCAGGAATGGATATGACTGCCTGAATGCCTCCAGGTTTCTACAAGGATACACGCGCAAACACCTTTCGGGTTGTCGGAGTCACACATGGACCGGCAGTGCCAAAGTCCAGAAAGGGCTTCAGGAGGCTGAACCCTGTAACTCCCATCTCGCCACAAGCAAAATGTTACCTCGCTACAGAAAGTCAAACACTGCAAGGGGTGGAAAATTCAGCTTTGTTACATCTGGAGACAAAAGGCCATGCTCTGTTCTGGCCCTGTGATCAGTCCCTGCCTAAGCTCTGCAAAAAGCGCAGGTGCTGCTACACAGGTACTTAGAAGGGAAGGAGGGGAGCCTATGCCCCCCCTGACAGCGACAGCACAGCTGCCCAGGGCTCCACATTTCAGACAAAAAGCCGCCTGGCTCAGGGGGAGGCCCAGCCACACTGTCCTCTTCTGCAGTGCGCAGAAGAGGAACATGAGCAAAGTCCCAAGCAATGGTGCTGCCTCCCACACGCATTTATTCTAGTTCTCACTCTCTCACCTGTACACCTGGGATTAACTTGCTCAGAGCCTGGAAGAGCTCGTTTAGCTATCTGTCTCTTAGGTAGGAAGCCCTCGTCCTCCAAGACACTGGTCCCCAGCAAGCAAGGAGGGGACTTTACCTTGGCTTCCTACTACCTTACACAAGAAACAGTAAATAAAACAGYGTTAACTTTAGGGCTTGAGACGAGCTTGCTGCTTCACTGGGGTAAAGCACAAAGGACCTCTTTGCTTTAGAGTTACCTTAAGTGTTGCTCTTTTTTTTTCTGGTCACAATAACCACATCAACTTAAGTGCTGCTGTTGTTTTGTCAAGTTACAGGCTATCGCATTATCACATTAGTTACCACAAGTTGTCTAATGCAACCCAAATGCAGATAACACACTTGTAAGGGGCAGCTTCAGAGTTACTTCATGGTATAGTTTTCACTCCCACTGGGTTAATTCTACAGAAAAAAAGCAAAGTTATGGTTGTAGGGCACTCTGTAGAGACACTGGAAATATCACAGGCAATACAGCTAGTCAGGGCTACCCAGCCTGACTAAATTACACCTCTCACGCAGGAACCTGTGCAGAGCTCTTCTCTGCCACATCTGTGCTGGCATGTGAGCTGGGGGGTTCTACAGCGCATTAAGCACTGCAGTTACACCTCTACGATCACACCATCTCTCTTCTCACCTGTTTCTTGTGTCAAAACACACTAGAGATCTGCTTAAGGTCTGAATAAAAATAAGGACCTGCTTGCAATATGCCCACAGGCATGTGTTTGCAAATTAATTATTTACATTTTGGCATCACGCAGTCCTTATTAGAACACCTGCACTACTTCCTCCTCTTCAACCAAATGTTTAACTTCCATCCTTTTGGCTTCCTAAGAAAGGAATAAGCGAATGCTCAGCCATTCCTTTACACAGGTTTGAAAGCGATCTGGCCAAAAATCTTCTTGCTACCTCCTCTCTGACCTGAACACAGCTGGCTCCGACCAGAAGGAAAGGGATCATAGGTTTAATGCAGGCTGCTTATTCCTTTTTTCTCAACCCCAATACGAAAGCGAAAAGCAGCAAATGGAAAATTTCCAGACAGTTACATTTTCCAGATAGATGAAACATCAGGTCAAAGGTCAAATTCTGGATCCAAGCAACTTCTCCACAAAAACAGGGGGAAAAAAAAGTCCAGGCACAGTAACAGAGATGTGGGAGGACAGAAAAAACAACAACTAAAAGCAGTGTACATAAAAGAGCAACCAAACTACTTTGAACAGCTGAGGATTGAAAATTAATGTTTCTTATGTCAGAATATTACGGGATAAATCTCCTTGGAGTACAATGGTATAGATTTCTATTTATAGTTTAAAAATCTTTTTGGATAATTTTGTAATTCCACCTAAAAGTTAGCTGCACGTACTCATCTTGTTAAATTCTGTAATGGTATTTTTAAAATGTCACATCTGAAAACCAGAACTGCAGAACTGGAAATATTTCCTTACYGACTTTTCTTGGTATAGCCTTAATACGGGGGAGAAAAATAACTATAATAAATTTACAACAAATATTTTTAGCTACAGGCAAGCAGTAAAACTTCGCAACAGATAGTGGCTAGAAGTGTGAAAATACACTGAAGTGAGTATGTGGCCCCTCTCCTGTGTGGTAATACAGAGGAATTAAAAGAAAACATTTTTGTGGTAATTAATAGGTATGTAATACTGATGCTGAGATAAAACCGGGCCACGTGTGTCACAGGGAAGCCTTTGGCCCTGTTCGCACTTCTCCAGCTAGCGCAAAGTTACCCTCCAGATGCCCCAAATGGGCCAGGAGCCCTCGGACGTCCCRTCCGAGCAGCAGCAGTGCCCGCTGAGGAAAGAGCAGGTGGGGGAAGGCTCCTGGTGCTGGCTCTTCCCGACAAGAGAGCCGAGGCAGTAGGTGTGCCATGTCGCTGCCCTGCTGGCACGTCCCATCCCCGACGTTCCCAGGAACTTGAGAAAATGAGAAACACAGTCCACAGGGATGTGGGGAAAGGGAAACCGAAAGACGCAAGGCAAACGCAAACCTTGTTGCCCAGTGCAAACTCTGCCGAGCAGCCCCCCGTACCATCAGGCTGCTAAGTCCCGGGCAGGTCTAGATGCTTACCTATGACTCCTCTTAGGAGCCCGTTTGCCTTCAGAAAGTGAACCAGCACACTCTCACATGGCCCTTGCTACTTGCTATCCGAACTGGGTCAAAAACCTAGCAAAACGGTCAAAGCACGGCCAGAGTTACTTTGGGCTGTTTCTAGGTCCTCTCCTCTCCTCTCCATACCTGAGCAAACGCAAGCTTGGGGCTGCTTCAGATCTCAGCTGGCTGGTTCCTCTGGAGGCATACATCATCCCGAGGGCGGGTTTTACTCCGCTAACAACTCGCCTACCCTGCAGCACCAGCTAAAGGACCCAGCTGCTGATCCCCCTCTGACGCCTTTTGGCCATTCCCTCGGTGCACCTGGGAAGGCAGAGGCGTTTCCCCGCAGCCCACTGGATGTGTCCCCAGAAACCATCGCCGCTGGCAGCGGAGGCAGCACGCAGGTACGGCTTGACGGAAATGCTGCCCACACAAGCAGGTTCCTGGTCATCTCAGCCTGTGTTTTCACACCACTACGACAGAAACATCAGCTGAACCACCAACCGTGCTGGTGACCATTTGTGAGGCTGCACTTTATCACTGCACTGAGCCAGAAGAAAAATAACCTTTTGCCTGGGCTTTTAAAACCGAGTCAGTTCCTACCACTGACACAGGAGGGTCAGGCAAATAGTTTTGCTGACCAGGCTGAGCTGGGTGGTGTGCCATGGAGCTGGGGCAGGAACAGAACAGGAGGGGATGGGGGAGAAGTTTGGGAAGAGATGGAAGACTTCTGCCACAAAGTCAGCACCTGAGCTCACAGCCAGCAGGTCCGAGAGCTGCTCCTCACAGCAGCCCACCCCGACCCCTTCACCACATCCCATGCTGAAGCAATGACTGCCTGAAGTGCTAACAGCGTTAGCTGTTTTCCTCTTCCGCATGAAGGAGGCTGGGGAAGGAGGTACACATCTCTCCCCATCCCACCCCAACTCACTCCAGACCACCCAGCACCCTTGCTAAATACAATTCTGTATGAACATTACACATGTGCTTTTTCCCTTTATTATTACTATCTTTAACAGTTAACTTGTTTATACATCTGAGAGCAGGTTTGGTTTTGTGGGCTCCCATCCCAACGCTTCCTTGCACTTAAGTACTATAACAAGGAGCTCTTGATCTACAAATAACAGAACATTTACGTACAAAAAACCTTAGGAGCAATTTGATCAGTCGTGTAATTAAATCCCCCCGTATGGGACAGCCTGGAGCTCACTGTGCTGCCTTTTAAAAGCGACATTTTCTTTTATACTGGCACCACTTCAACACCTTTTTTCTAGTACAGGAAACAGCATATTGCACTTGTCCAAATGTGTGTAAGTCAAACCCGAAGCAAAGAGTTTCTTTTTGCGACCCCACTAGCCTCAGAWCCCTGCCGGGGAGGTCAAGGACACTTTTCAATCCAACCAGCAAATTTCTGAGTGTTGCTGTCATTGCAAATGTTTGTAGAAGCTATTAGCTTTGCAGTCTTTGTAGAGAAAACTCTGCTTATTTTTAAGTTCAGTTTCTAGCTGCCTTTAAAGCATTTGTCTTTGTTGCTAGATACCAGCTTGGATAAACAATAAAAATAAAACTCCAACATGCTCAGAAGAAACCATTAATGATTAAACACAGTTCCTCTCAGTCAAAATACCAATTGGTCAACTCTAAAACCACACCCTGTAAAAATTGTTCATATCACTCTGTACCTATAATATCACAATTCTGAATACAGCCTAAGTCATCTTCTTTGCTATGAGGAAATGGGAGTTGCCAAGTTGCAGCTGACTTTTATTCCGCATCATGTTTCATTACTCTCTCCATCCCCGGCTGCACAGCAAACAGCTGTTTTATTCCCTGTATCTTGTTCTTTATTAGGGCCAGGGTGGGGAAAATCAGACACAAGCTGACATATTTGTCAGCCCAGCTGCTCTTCCTTTGCCAGTTTAAACTCGGACGCTCAGGGGCATGTTCATGTAAAAGGACAGGTCTGTGTGCAGTTTGTGATGGGATTCAGTTATACTTTAAAAAAATAGTGTGTTCCCTTTCCTACACAATAAAAACTAGTAATTCCATCAAGCAAGCTGGTGGCACCATAAATCACTACAGCGAAACCCAGTGGAATTATAGTACTATCTTTATGTAGATTTGAAGGCTGTATTCAAACACATTTTGGACTTCAATTTTTCCATGGAATCCGTGTTTACGGAAGCAAGGCACGGATAATCAAAAAGCTTTGGTTGGAACAAATTGCAAATGAGAAAGCTGCTCCCCTTCGGCTCAGCACACCGGGATGCCGCGCGGGGAGAGCACCCTGTTTGCAGCGTGCCCCGGGGGTGCAGACGCTCACGGAGGTGGGGTTCGAAACCAGGATCCCACTTCCCTGTGGGAGAGCCAGCAGCGCTCTCCTTTTAGGGCCAGGCACCAGCCCAGGACTAACCAAAGCGTCAAGTCCTCCTGGGAGGGAAAAGGGCTAAAGAAAAGGGCTTGGCGAGGCCTCGGATGGGGAGACGTCGTCTTGTTGTCAGAGAAGGCACTGAGAATACGCTCGGCTCTTCCAGCAGATTCTTCCCTTAGGGGAAAACAACTACTCTGTAAGAGCATCATCAACACGGCAGATACATAATTGATACCTTCATTTCCCCACTTGCTTGTCTCATGCTGTATTTGAGGTCCCCACTTCTCCTCTGCTCTCTGTTAATAATGAATGACTGTATTATTGCAGTGCTTAAGAGGGCTGGTCGTAGATCAGGACCTCTTTGTGACAAGAGTTGTACAAACAAAAACCATGAAGACCATTCTTGCTCCAGCTCTAAGTATAAAACGAAAGAGAACAGCTTGAACAAGACTTCCGATTTTTCATTGCTACCTGCTCAGCTGTTGCTTTTTTAAGAGTTTTTAAGCTATCCAAAAGTCCATATGATTTTGTTTGCAGCATGTCCTTTTCTAACACCTCTCTCATTCAGACATTGACATTGAGCAATCATAAAATAGATCTTTGTCATCTGTAGGCTAAAATAAAATGCCAACTTGAACTTCTATGTGTCAGTTTATGAACTGTTTTAGCTGGAGCTGGATGAGCATCCCTCGAGTCTGAAAGCAACTTCCTAAAGAAGAAATACCAGACCCCATCTTGCCCCCGCCAATGCATTTCAGCGCTATACTATCACAGAGCCTAACAACATTCATTTAGTACTTAGCTTCCACACACATCATTAGTAAGAGTTTCAGACGGCGCCAGCAGTGATGCCTGTTTGCCTGGTAGGGGGGATCTGAGCCCACCCAGCTACGTCAGCACGCACCGCTGCGCTGCCGTCTGGGAACACCCTTCCTTTCCTTTTCCTACTGAGCCAGGTGCAGTTAGGAGTTAGCAGTCATTGTAGTCCAATGAGAAATTTTAAGTCTTCCAGTTACCATCAAGATGTATTCAAGCTTGTCCTGAATCAGATAATACATTGATTTATTTACTTTGTACAAAACCCTATACAGACATCAAGAATAATTTAGCCTACTTTAGCCAGACTAATGCTGACAGAGGTCACTCCCACTATATGGAATGACATACTTCACTGTACTTCATATTTTCTTAAAGACTCTCTTTAAATCCTAAAAACCCCCAGTTTTCCTTAAAAAGAATTTTTTAAAGTTATTATTTATGACTACAGAGGTAAACCAGGCTAAATCACCCTTGAGTAATTACAAGTCAGAATACAAATGAAAACACCAAAATGGTTTACTTTAAAAATTGAATGAAATTGAAGCCGTTCTCATAATTATCAGGATTTCATAAATTTTATGATTACTCAAATTCTGTGGTATCTTTGTGAGTGCCGTGACCATGCTGATACAGATGAACTGAACACAAAAGCTGTGTTTAGCCATGTGCTTAAAAGTGCCATAGTAAGAACTTGATTAAAAACAAAGRTGGTGCAAAAAGCCCGGATATGACTGGCAAGCCCTGCACCTATTGCTAGCAACTCCAAGCAGCACTGGAAATTCAAAATCCTCCCAAGTAAAGTATGTACAGCATCAGGGTTCACCAAATTCATATTTGGCTTTATTTAAGCTCTGTAAAGTTTTCTTTTTTAAACTACTACCAAATGTTTTCCTAGAGAGGGAACATTATGTGACGGAGCGCTCGCCTGTTTCCAGCCGTCCCTGGGAAAGCGAGGCATCCCTTAGGAAAGCCTACAGGAATACTTCAGAAATTCCTGCTGGCAGTTTTCGCCTGTCCCAACTGTTTCTCATGCTCTCATCCTGGGCTTTCTGCAACTCACCCAGCAGCTGATGCACCCAACAAGGGAGAGAAAGGGCTATTTACCCGCTCATTTAAAAATGAATCGATACGTGGATAGAGTCTCCCACAAAGAAACGAACAAACGCTGAGTTTCCACTGGTGGTCTTTCCATGGGGGTCTTTCTCCAAGGGTTTGCCCAGAGGCGGGCAGCCCATCCCGGCAGCCAGGGCTCGCTTGCGTCTGGGCTCAGCAGCCCCCAAAACGGCATCACTGCGGGGATCCGAGGAGGGAAAAGAAAGCAGAGAGCCTGCAGATGATGGATGCTCTCGCCGGCGGGCTGCAGCTCTGGGCCGGCAACCAGGGGTCGAACCTAGTCCCCGTGCACTTCTGCAAGGCACAACGTCTTCGCAGTCACCCTCCGAGTGCTGCTCCGACTGCGTGGTTTGAAGCCTGTTCAGCTCCAACCTCGACCGAAGGGCCGTCCTGCAGCCTCTGGCAATTCACCTCCCTCAGAAAATACCTCCTGGAAAATTCTCTTTGCCATGTTGAACAAAGCTGCCGCGTAACTCCATCTCCAGCAAAACACGCTTTGTGTAAGAGCAGGTTTTGAAATAGAAAGAGGTTAATTATTACTCTTTAAAAGAACRCCTTCAAGCAGCTTACAAACAAATGACGGCAACTTTCCCGAGCTTAGGGGAGCGGTTGTGACATTTCAGAAATGAAAAGAAGTGATAAAGGGTTCAGTTACTTTTTTTGCCTTGAAAAAGGTTTGTAATTTCCCCTAAACCTCCCTCCCATTCTTGCGAACATTCAAGTACTCGGCATATTCAACATTTTTAGACTCTGCGCTCACTTTTCACCCTAGCTGCATGCTGAGCTCTGGGAGGGAGTGGCAATTTTCACCCCAGGAGGGACCCAAAAAGGGACCGGCACATCACACYGCGCAGCTCCTGCCCCGCTGAACCGACGGCAGCCCGACGTAGCGGGCCTGTCTTCTCCCTTACACGCAGAAGGTACAGAAGGACATCGCTGGCTAGTCGTACTGACCTTTCACATGCAGTGCTCACACGAGCTAAGGTATTTCAGGGAAAAACCTGAAACTGTGATGAAAACATATAGAAGCCACATAAGTAAAACTGAAGATTTCCATATTTGGTAGGAGATTTTCAGTGTATCAATACAGATGTGTAATACAGGGAATGTAGGTAAGCACAACAGCACAGCCTGACTCAGGTTAAAAAAAATTTCTAGAAAAGCATCATTAACCTTCACTAAATATTTCCTTGTTCTAGAAGGAATAAAATTAAATTAAAACCAATTGTTAACTGGCTCTTTTTTTTAAAACTCCTGTATAAGATCAGGAATAACATACTAAACTTGAACAGCAGAGGTATGCAGGATGTAACTAACAAAGKTTTTTTGGCAAACCTTACGACATTTCATGCTTTTATGAATAGCGGTCACTGGGAACCAGTTCTATAAGAATTTTCACTTAAACCAAAACTCTTCAGTTTCATGTTTGTGAACATGTATACGGCCCATATTAACAGGGCCCATATCAACATGGCCGTATGTCACCTTGGCATTTTAAAGGCTGCCCTATAGGGTTCGGACAGGCATCGGCATGAGGAGGAGCAGCCCGGCTGAGCACCCAGCCGGTGACCCACTGTAAGTCAGCCCCCACCAGAGTGGCCCGGTGACACTGGAGCAGCCTACTGAARGGTAGGGTCCATGGATTGTGTAGGGGTCCCAGGGAAAATGGGATCCTATTTCTGGTGGCAACACCAGCTCTGAAGAGGATGAAGAACCTTCAGATGTCACCTCGAAGCTTCCAATCCAAACACCCTCCTTCCCACCGAGCTCCATCACCGACACTGCCTTCCTGCTCCAGTCAGCCCCTACGCTAACTTTAAACTTCTTTTAACCCACTTGGGAATCAAAGGTTTGAGTGGACTTTTAATTATCTTTCATCCCAACACAGAATTCTAAGGTATAATTGCATTCTGGGGGAAGTTTAGCTTTGAGAAAAATTAAGAAGAGAAAAAAAATGAATAATGAAGAAAAAAAATAATAATGCATGACTACAGCACGTATGTTTTCTTCACACTCAGAGGAAGACAAAAGACTATATCTTAATTTACTCATGTGTTAGGAATACCATGGTTTGTCACTAATACTGCACACTTCTATGTAGACCAGCACCACAGCAAGGGCAGGAGGAAGGACAGGCGCCAGTGGCCAGAAATGCCCCCCACAGGGGCACCGAGCGAGCCCCAGCCACGGCTCATGGGGATGTGGGGTTCCCCCCCAGCCGCGGCAGCAGCGCCTGCTCCCTGGGGAGGCAGCTGAGCGCGGGAAAACAAAAATACAAAATATAATGTGGGTCTTGCTATTTGTGCAGACGAAAGCTCCTCGTTACTGTAACTACTCTGGAGGCCGTGGCCCTACATGCTGGCTTTTGGAAAGGACCTTCGCCTCCACATAGTATTTTGACGAACCCACCTATTTCACAACTARAACAAGCTAGAGTTTAAATCCAGAGCTAAATGGCTCTGCTAAGTGGCAGAATACTGTCCTTTGTGTGCTTTGGTCAAGCTGTTGAAAAGAATGTAATCATAATTTTATATGAAGTCAAAGTACTTTTCTGGGGTATACCTGGATGTTGTTTTTACAAGCACAAAACTACCTGCCACTGAGTAATCAGTGAAAATGCTGGAAGGACAATAACTRAAAAACATTAGTGTGGGTTTTTGTGCAAGGAAAAGTTCTCATCAATAATTTCACTGACATGACTTTAATTTGGGTGGCTCTCTTTTCAGGCAATTACAGCAACGCTAGATGAAATGGAGGGCTGTATCCACAAAACTGAAGGATCCCATTTACTTCTTATGGGATCTACCCAGAGCTGAGGAGACCCAGAGAAAATGCCTGCTATTAAAGGGGCTCTTAACCTACTCCTACTCTAAACCTACCTTACTCTACTACCGGGGAGCTCTGGGGAGCGTTGCTCCATCTCTCAGCTTCTCTCATGGCCACTGACTTCATGTACCCGTCCTCCAACTGCAAACAGTTCTCTATGTCTAAATCCAGTTACTGCTACCAGAGCTCTGGCTTCTCTATTTTAACTGATAGGAGATGAGAAATATTTTGAAAAACTGTCACAGTTTTCTTGAAAATTGTGCTACATAAATTTACAGCAAAATATAATGTAAACCATAATCTGATGCTAAAAACTTTTGCAAGTATATATGACTGTACACATATGTGTATCTCTCTGTGGGACTTCAGCCATAATTCTTGGGTTAGAAAAAACAATGTTCCTGTAAATATGTCAGAAAAAAACCCATCAATACGATACCAACAATAATTCCATTAAGATATACTAATGGTTGGCTTTCTCACATAACTTCATAGCAAGCTGCTGGGCTAGAGAGGGCTAGTGGAAGTCCTCATAAAGACTTTTTACTCTGCTACCTGTCTGCTTGAAGGGTCACCTCTTGCACTGCTTCAGCACTACCCGAACTTCCCTCCCTTCTCTCTCAACCCAAACACACTCCTTTTTTTTTTCCACCCCTCAAGAATGACATTTTTTTTGTTTGTCTCAAAACTTTTGCTACCACCCCATATGTTTAAAAAAAAAAAAAAAAATGGTAGGCACAAAGATTGAATTACAGAGAAATACACAGAGTAAGACAAAATAAACCTCTTTAGATTTGCAAGTTTTCCCCTCATTGACATCTGGGCATGCAAGTAATCACTTAAACCAGAAAAAAAGGGCTCCATGCTGGTATTTCTTTTATGAGATTGAACTGCCTGGTATTTATTTGTTTTTAAGAAATGGCTAACTTAATTAGCTCTGCTGCCTCTGTTCTTCCTCCACTCTCTCCTCACTCCTATGTGGAATTTACTGCATGAAGAGTAAAAAAATTAAACTGAAAGTAAGAAGCCTCTGGCCCCATATATTCAGAGGGTGGATCAATTCTTAGAGGGGTAAAAAAAACCTGGTCCGTGCCACCAGACACCTCTGTGCTGACAAAAAGATACTGGGAGCTCAGTTCTGCCCTGCTGGCATATATCCCCTGAAACAAGCCCTCAGGGAAAAAACAGGTTGCCAAATGTGCTAAACAGGAACATTCCCATCCAGGGACTGTCAGAGTGTAATGATGTTATCTGCTAAACCACAGGCAGGCAGGGTCTGAGGAGGCTGCTCCCCTCGAAAACTAAAGGAATAGTTAGCCACAGCACGGGGTTAACTCTCCAGCTGTCTTCAGCTGTATTCCTCCACCACGGTGAACTCACTTAACGAAGGACTTCATTCTTTTTTTTTTTTTTGTTCATCTCATCTTCTGAGGATGTTTCTTGCAATGTTTTTCTTCCGTGGTTGAGGAAACCCTGAATGCACTGTAGGCTGAGCAAGAGAGAGAGATGCTTTCTCTACAGACAGATCCCTTAAGGATGGCTGGTTGAAAGGTACAAACACAAAAATCCACGGCCTGACTTTGTTCATTTGTGCTTACTTAGTTCCTTGGTCTATGGCTTTCAGGTCTGACACGCTCCATCTGTAGCGAGGTGAGGGGATAACAGTATTTAATTATCACACAAGACCATTCTCAGGACCGATTAATGCTCACAGAAGAGTTCAGAGTTGGGAGACACRAACCCTTCCAGATCATGCCAGGGTGATAAGCTGTGGCCTTTATTCTTACATGCTAACAGATTGTGCACTGAAGCAGTTGGGAAAGGCTTGCACGTTAGCAGGGCTGAGCTGAGGAGGGGGTAACTTCTGTCTAAGGGAAGGTAAGCATCGGTGGGTGCATCGTCAGCCACCACAGCCATTTCCAAACGAATAATCGGTCTATGCATTAGATACAGGGTGCAGTGCTATACATCACATTTTGTGTCGAGCTTCTCCTGCTAACTAGAGAAACCTGCAAAGTCCCAAACCTTTGCTTAATGGTTTAAAATGTACTGAAAATAATACTTAGGTTTTGGATGCTTTCTAGTGGCCTACCTCTGTGTTCTCAAGATTTTTTTCATCTTTCATGGATGATAGCTAGAAAGGTACATTCTTTTTTCCTCCTCTTCTCCTTCCAGACAGACATGATCCTAGAGATCCAATACTGACATTAAATATTTTTCTCTTCAACACATTTTTTATTATGCATTTCAAACTAAGCTACAGAGTTTCCAGGTGCACTGAATGTTTCAGAAGCAAACTGTTTGTCTTGCTGGGTCTGGCTGAAATATGCCCTCCTCCTCTTCTCCCCCCTTGCTTCCAGTAGTGATGGGAAAATTAAATCAGCAGAAGGAGCAGTGCCAGAGGGGAGTTAAGARAGAGGTGTTGCTGTAAGTGTCCAGGACGTTTGTTTTTTCAGTTTCAGGTCTCTCTGAATTTCCCCAAACTTTTCCAACAAAAACTTTCTTCCTCTCTTCAGAATCGTGTTCACTCTACAACACGACACAGTTACATGATGGTATTGTCCAACAAAAGGCTTTAAAATCCAAGCATCATGGTCACGTAGTTTCTGCAATGATTTCTAGTTAACATCTCTCTCTTTCTCCTGCTGGCTCATGTTCTGCTACTCTCTCTGACTTTCTCCTCCAACTAAAGTATAGACCACTTTTCATTTCTGCTTGGTCCTTGTCCAGCTCTTGACAAGCTAGCTTCATCCACAGTCTTAGTTGTCCATTTTATTGTTCACTCCCTTGCACAGACACAGTCTCTTTCATGTCTCACCATCAGGCCTCATATATTTCTTCCATACCCTATTTCCATGTGTCAAAAGCAGCAATATTCAAGTAAGAAATAACAATAGCATCTTCTTCTCAAGAAATCGAATCTGATGTCGTCTTATAGGAGTCAGACCAGCCTTCTGAAATTTTTCATTTTAAGAATTTAAGCACAGGAAGTACTCTGCAATTAGTGCAGTTGTTTTAAATCACGTACGGATTTTTAATACTAATTATTAATACTAATATTTTCCTTCTTTTTATCAATCATTTGAAAAATTTCATCGGAAGAGGAAATGTGTAGGACAAGAAAACCACTACACCCTTCGCTGTATCAACATAAAAGAGGCCAGATTAGCAGTGCACTAGAACACTGCTTCACATTTYCAGAACAAGAATATTCTTAGCATCTGTGCCAAAACCAACACTTCCTTCCCCTCAGAAATGCAATAAATCTGTAAAATGCCAAGGAACAAACCAGTAATCTTCAGACACATTGAATGAATTTACAGGAAAGGAAATGCACAGCCAGTTTTGAATTATTACCAATGAAATAAATTATAACACATTATATATGTATAATTTAAACATGCCCAATTTCTTGGCAATGAACTGTTTGGGTTTTTTTTCTCCTCGTAAACACGGCTAGTATCTAAAAATCATTTCCCGCTAGCTTACAACAACTTTAAGTGGTAACGTGACTCAAACTACTCGACTGTATCCCACTGAATCTGTGTTTCATAAGCTCGCAATGAAAGTGTCATTTCTTTGTTGACTCATACAGGATCTGGGGGAAAAACGAGATTAAAAAAAGCCCACAGGAGATTATTTTTCAGCCTGGGTGACTTTATATTGCTTGTTATGACATAAATGCTTCAGGTAAGTTGATCTCTGGGGGTTATAAGCAAGGAAAGCAACTGGGAGAAAAGTCACAAAACGGACCGTCCCTCACTATTCACGGTCACACCACATTTTTAACTCAGGATGCTGCTGCGTTGCTGAACTTCACTGGTTTGGTGCCCGAGCATTAGAAACCCCTGTGCATCCCTTAGACAGTTGCAGTGGGAGGTCTACAAGCCACACTGAGGCTTACCAGAGCCTCAGGGACAAACGCTGGTTAGAAGTAATTATCTCAGGCATCTCGCTCCCTACGGTGTCTGCAAAAACTGACTTGGGGCACAAAAGGAYGTAACCTAGGGCTTCAGCATCGTGACTCTTCCATGAACTGCTATGCCTTTTGGCATCCGTGCAACAACACGCACCGACTTATATTGGTATCTGGGATACATCAGCAGAGGCTGCAGTTTGCTGAGGGTGCAGACACRGACACTGGCACACGGCGCTGGCTTCCTAGCTCCTGGTTTGAGAAGGAAGATCACTGGTGCACCCGACTGCAGCGGGCTGAGCTGGAGTGCAAAGCCTGGCTCCCATCGCTGTGGTTTGTTTCTTTGACACACCATCCTCTCCAGTGCCAGGCTGCCCTCCCGCAAAGTTTCCTGGGCATTCAGACCCAATTTCACTCACGACAAGTGCTATTTTACTTAGTTCAGCTAGCTAACGAACAGAAGTTGGGATCCAAATCGCTGTTGCCTGCACTTGCTCTGCAGCCACACAGGCAGAAGGCAAAGAGAAGAGCCCTGTCTTCTCCAGCAGAAAAGGTCAAGCGAAATGACAATAATTTTAGTGTGCATCAGCAAAGCTCTGGGTTGCAAACCCCAGAAATACAACCAGGGGTGACAAATCCCCAGTCAGGGGTTAACTGAGCTGAAGCTTCAAGCATTAAAGAAAAATTCTTAAGCCTGAAAAAGAGTCCCTGTGTGCCTCTAAGTCTTGTCAGCAATAGTTTAAGCTGAAAATGTAAGTTATGTGATTGCAGTGAAAACATCAAGTTTCATGGTCTATCACAGTTATTCTAATTGTGCAAATTACCTAGTTAGTGTAAATCAATTAACATTAGAGATTGTCCRTATTTTTCATGAATTATTTCTGGACTATAAACTATGTGATTTCTTCTCACAGAGCAGTAATAGCCCAGGCTTAAAAGCCCAACCAGCATCTAAGGTCTCTGTACCATTCTTGGACTTTTACTGGGCAACACATTAAAATATTCAGATCCAGAAAATACAAAAAGGATTAAATAATACTGAAATGAGGATGGTCCATCTACATGACGAGGATTTGGTGACAGTTTGGGCAGTTGGTCGAGTGAAGAAAGACATCTTGCAACACTAATTAAAAAAAAGCACATTCTCAGGGGTGAGGGATGCAGGCTGATCTTTGGGAACAGAACTGGTTTTGCTCACACAGTTTCAAATGTTAGGACAGCTGTGTCACAGTGTAACTCTGCTCGACAAAACATCACTCTAATTTGTAAGAAACCAAAGCAGGAATGGGAGAAGAAAAAGGCAACACACCCCTTGCTGTTTACCTCTTTTCATATAGAACTTCATTTTCACAAAGCTATCATTGACATGGGATTCTGTATTAATACTCCAATCTGCCAAGTAACAAAGCGTTATCACAAWTTTATAGTATCATATAGAAAAGTATTATCCAACATACACTTAGTCAACCCTTTATCAATACAAAACAGACAGCAAGTCATTATCTTCACATTTTTTCCTCATTTTACTTGCATGCAACCTGACAGCACACCCTAGACTTCCATACAATGATGGAGCAACCTAGATCCTCATTTCTCCCTAACTTTTTTCCTCACTTACACTGATCATTACAGCTGTTCAAAGCAGTGAGAGAACAGTAAGGCAAGTAAGACTTTCACAGAGACTTTATTTCCAAGTGCCCGAAAACCAAGTCAGGGACAGAAGAAATTCATTCCTATGCAGCGACCTTGTATAAAGCCTGCAAGCAACTCAAGCCTTAAATCAAATTCCCTAATAATGAGCCTCCACATGATGGACAGAGGTAATTGCATTGTCTGTGCAGATTGTTAGTCCAAAACACTCTGTGGACTGCAAACAGGCAAGGTTAAATTAACTCACATATCATAATATTTAAATCCAGAACAAAACAGGGGGAAAAAACCAAACCCAAAAGAGAGGACACCCATGTGATTCTGGTCAGAGACAGTGAGAAGAGAAAACAGTCCATTTTCGCACCATGCATCACCCTGATGTTCACAGTGACCTTCCTACCTAGTTCCTACTGAACCATTTCTATCATACACCACTGTAGGAAATAGCACACTCTGGAGCCCCACTGTAATTTTACATTTGCCCAAAACCACACTTGACAGTCTAGGGGTTATAGAGTTCACCTAAGAGGGGATATAAATGACTTGATTTCGTTCTCTGCCTTTGATTTTTGGGGGCATACAATAAAATAAAACCCCCCTCGCTGTCTGCCTACCTTCCCTGCTGATGGTTTGTACTCCTATTTTCTTTCTCTTCCTTCTTCAGTTTTGCACACATTTTTAACATCAATATCTTTATGCGGCTTGAAACCAGACCTGACTGATGGCTTCGCAGCAGCGTTGGCAAAACTGAATTCTGTCGACTCAGGGGCGCAGACAAAACTGAACTGCCTCCTTCCCCGACACACACCTACGCCCTGGCTGCTCTCTCAGCAGGGGCAGCAGCAGCCAGCCTTGCTCTCCGGGATCTGCCGGGGGCAAAGCAGACCAGAGCCACCACTGCCTGTTACTAGAGACATTTTATCGTCACCAGCAAACTACCTCCTCTCTTTTTTCCTATGCACTGGCCCTGCCCAGACCTACTCGAATGAAAATCCCTCTGCCACATTGTCATGATGCCCATCAGAAAAAGCACAGGATCAGGAATCCCCCTTATGTCAACTAGAGAAGGCAACGAACGGACCCTTCAGAAATCACTTCTCTATATGGGACTGAATGGCAGTTGGTTGGGGCGTTGCTGTGGATCAGAAATATTTTTCTAGCCACTGTTACAATTTGAATACAATGGGCAGAAATAAGTTCTGGAAGCTGGCTGTCTGCTGAAGTGTTTTTTTAAAAATGGATCAGTGATTGACCCAAAGCATTAAATACACTCTATTTTTTTTTAATCATCATCATTATGTTCTAAAAAAAATAAAGTGAAAAATAAATCCAAATCCAGCATTGATTCAGAATTATTTTCCAGAAATGTTACTGTTTCTTCATTTTTTAAATCTCGAAAAGTATCAGTATCCAAAATGAATAAAGGACAACTTTAAGTACATAAAAACATGAAAAGAAAGATATAAATGTCCAAGTCTTTTCCGCTTTTAATAGGCAGGACTGTGATATGGCTCAAACACCGATGAGGACTTGGGAGCTCTTTGGTTTCCTCCTGRCTGTGCCTTAGGCCCACCGAGTGATCACAAGTAAGTTGTCCCGCCTCCTTGTGCTCAGTTTTCCCATTTAAATCAACAAATATTGTAAAAAGGACTGGAAAGTGTTTTGACATCTGTAATGGAAAACACCACCTAAGGACAAGGCTATACTACCCAGGAGCAGTAAGAAAGCCGAGGAAGAGGATCTAGGAAGGAAGCACAACTGATCCAAAGGGTGGCTGAGATCCAGCAGAGTGGGATCAGTTGTCAGTGGGGCTTAGCACAGGGGGCTCGGGAGGAAACGAGATCTCCCGTGAGCTTTTCATCTGGGAGAAGTATTGGGGTGGTCATCTGAGAAGACAACTCTACACAAACCCAGCCAGCCCGCGGAGCTCTGCCGCCCTGCCCACGCTGACCTCCTGGGAGCCAGCTCTCATCCTCCTCATGGCAGATGAGGAAGCTGATGATTAACACTGCAAACAGGTGATTAGTGGCTACCAAACATCAGCGCATGAAGGCATCTCAGCCAGCATGCCTGACATGAAAGGTCACGTACCCTGGCAGCTAAGTGAGGAGAATTCCTGGTCATCCTTGAAGCAGCCTCAGTGAGAAGAGGTGAGACACCAACCTGGGACCTGTTGAGCATTAGGCCTCTATTTTCACACACACTGCGGTCTTCTTGCGGTTCACATGCAGTTCCTGTGGTGTGGCTGGTCCTCCGTGTCCTTACAAGATCTCTGCTCTCGGCCATGCCCCGTAGCAAAGGCTCAGGTTGCAACCTCCTCTGCAGTGAGTTATTGCTGCAGCTGAGGAGCTCGGTCTGGGCCAACTGGCAGCAACTGCTAAGGCATCTGGGGCACAGTTTTGCTCTGGCAGATCACAGAGTATACAGCAGCACCCATGAACATGGAAATACATTTTATATTTTATAAACGTGTTATATTTAAAAATGTGTACAATTTTTTTTCCTCTATAAATAGTGATTCATTCCACATGCTCACACTTGGACCCTCACAAACAGCACAAATCAGAATGGTTTTGGGTGCCAAGACCTACATTTTCAGTAGTTGCTATTACTTTTGATATTTCAGCTCAAGACACACAAGGACCAATTTTTTAAAAGAGCTCTTGCAGTTCTTATTAGTAGCAGACAAATTTGTGGCTACCCATTCTGTCTGAAAACATGGGCTTTTTATGCCTTTGACTAGGTATATGAAATATCCACTCAATCAGCCCAAAGTCTGGGGCAAATTGCCTACTTAATTAACCCAAATTCTGGAGCTGTCACAATTGTAGCCCCATCTGACAACACTGGTAAGATGAGGAAAGAGTCGCCCATGCTCAAGATCCACAAGAACTGAAAAGCTTTGGATGTAAATTTAGCAGCAACTGAAAACAGAGTTCCCTTTGTACTTATAACTCTTCTATAATTTACAAAAGCATAAAGAAGGGAAAAAAAGGAATAGGATACCCACTGCAGTATTACAAGGGTTCAGCCTCAAAGCCCCCAATCAATTTAACGCTTGGAAAAAATAAGGAAGGTGAGGCTCTCTGCCCAGAACTTCCTTTGTGGCTGTGGACATGTAATTCAGGGCTTCACATCAAATCGGACTTGACATCTCAGCTCAATATCTCAGCTTTCTACTCTTTTAAAGTGTACCAATAACTGAAATGACCGGCTAACAGGTGTGTTGCGAGTAGCTCACTGTGCCTGCAAATACTTGGAGATGCCCTCCTGTAAAATGCAATGATGTCAAAGTTCTTCCACTTTTGAAAGGAAGAGAAGCTGGAGAAGAAAAACCAACTTCGTTTTTTATTTCATTAAAAATTATTACTGTAAGGGCTTGTCTGCACATTCAGATTCATAGGGACTGAGTCTGGCTGAGAATTTAAGGCTACGGCTGAGTATCTCCACGTCCAGCTCCTCAGGAACAGAAGTGCTTGCTCCAGAACAGCACCCTCAGTAAGGCTCACAAGCAGCTGCTACCAAAGAGCACTACTGGAATAACTTCTCTTCCTAGACAAGTCCTGAAATTGCTGCGCTGATAACCAATGAGTTTGTTTACCAACACCTAGAGCTGCTGAAACTATTAGTTCTCCATTTCATTTCAGGATCAAGATAAGGTTGCCCAGTTAAGGCAATGACAATTCCTCTGCACATACACAGGTGAAGCTGCTGTTTCCTTGTCAATGAACAGGAAATCCCATAAAGCCAAGAGAGATGAAAAAGAGCAGTCTGAGAAACATGCTCACTTCTGACCTATGATAATCATTTCACCAAGTGCCAAGGTCAACAAACAACAGGATCCTACCAGTGACTGCTTTCATCTCATGGGGGGAGCTGGGTGGGAAATAGTTTTCCTGTGCTGTCGAAGTACATTTTCGTGTCCTTGAAAAAACTTTGCATCTGTAATAGGATGAAACGCAAGCCTGATAATTTGTGCTCTGTTTCAGTAAAATGTATACAACGAGACGGACTCCCACCCACCCGAGAGTAAACAGGCCCGTGGATTATGTACTTGGCGCTGCACGTCAGCACAGGGATCTGACGCCAGTCTTCAGCTGGCCCCGCTGAGCATCGGGGCAAGAGGTTTCCGAGACCTTCCCTTTGCAGCTTGCCCTTCCCCTCCACACACCCTCTGCTGTGCTCCACAGACTCTGTGCTGAACTGACTCTCCTCTTCCTGGGAACACCGGTAAGTCTGTTTTTACTGCAAGCTTCATTCTCGACAAGGCATTGCTATTCAAGAAATAACAAAAATCTTTTGCCACTTAACTAGGTCTGCTTTTAAGTGTTATCTTCCCAATATGCCAATCATGCTTCCACTTGAAGACTTGGCTGTTTCCCAGTACTGTGGCTGGTACTGAACTACCCAAGAACAAATCCAAAAAGAAAAAAAAAAAAAGACTGAAAAAAGTGCACAGCTCTGCTACCCTTTGATAAGCTGTAGATCAGAAAGCAGAAGTGATAGCCTTTGCACATGATGGCTGATAACCCCCAAAAGCACTGAACTCCAGCCAATGAATGGGGAGAGAGCACGTTAATCAAGTCCCGCCAGGCATGGGAAAATCACAGAAGAGGAAGGAAGATGAACAAGGACAGTACGCACTTCTCCTTTTCCACATATCTATACTGTCTATACTGTCTTCCCAAGCCCCTGTTGCTATCACTGTTTGTTCACATTTGCTAACCATGACAAATAACAAACAAGCTTTAGAAAATTTATCTAAATGACTGGAAAGCTGGAACCAAGGGGGAGAAGGAGCAAAGGATTGCCTGGTGGGTGTCCACAGGCAGCTAAGAGCTGCTGTGCTGCCCATCTACCGCTCCTAGTTATGGGAGATGATTAAGGCCCTGATCCTCCCGTCCAAAATACTTCAACACCCACTCACCCGCAGCTGATGGCAAACTCTAGCAAGAGACCATTGCCACTAAAGAAAGTTCCAATGGGGCATGAAAACCTGATTCTTCCTCTCTTTATAGGCACTCTAATCCATCTGCTATGAGCACACATTTGCCCAGTCGAGAAGGACTTTGAGTTTTATGGTTAGGCCTCAGTCTTGCACTTAACCCAATGGGAAAGTGCCACCAGGACCTTGGTCTGCTTAAGTACTTCAGTATATATTTCCCTTTCCAAGAGTAAAATCTTTCATTTAAAGTAAATCTTGAAAAAAAAGCCACAGGACATTGGCTGGGATCCATACTGAATATTGTATTATGCATATATTTTATCTCTTCTAACACTCTGTGACTTCCAGGAAAAATCTTTTATTTCAGTTTTCTACATCAAACCAGGTTCACCGTATCAGTCCACCCAAAGGCCCCACGGTGATTTACTAGTGGTGCCCTCCCCTGCGCCYAGCCGACAGCCCCTCTGAACCCTGCAGGGGCACAGCAGGGATCAGAGGGCAGGATCTGAGCCCTCGCAGGCTGGCATGGCTGGGGAAAAAAAAAAGGGAGTGAACAGGCAAGTAACTTCTCACAGCTGCTCTTGTGTGGCTCACTGGGGATCTGAATGCACTATTGATTCCTTAGCACTAAAACAGATTTGTAGCCCCTGCATGTGCAAGACAGGGATCTCCTTCAACTCTAATCTCTAGCAGCTGTCAAAGACTTAAATGGCTTGTAGTCGGCTGGCACGCCAAAATCAGCGAAGGTTTTAGGACTACTCGCCTAAGGGGCAACCCATCTGAACTGGAACCGCTGGAAGTCATCCTCCTGCCCTGATTAGAGCTGGACGGGGCCTCTCAAACTTTGCAACATACTAAGCATTCAGACCATACCTGCGCAGAAGACTAAAGAAAACAAATGACTGCATCCCCAAGAATCCATGCCACCCAGAAACCTACCTGCCCTTGTGGTTTCTTGTTGAGGAGATAGTCTCCCAACATTTTCAACAGGGCTGAAAGGGCAGTGGGACTGCTCTTCCGTGAAACCTCCCAGAGGCACTACTACCAGTGTCTCATCACAAGTGCAGTGCTCTTAAAATGGTGATAACTAGAATTTACTTGGCAATATTGAGGTAGCATCACCATAATTTATATCTTCAGATAACTGTCTCTTATTGCTCCTGACTGAAAATCTTGGTTTCAGTTGGGAAAGAATTCAAGTGTGACTTTTTTTCTTTTAGCTAAAACTAGAAATCCAGTCCAATTACTGTCCATTAGTGTTCTGCCAAGGGAAGACAGGCACCACAGCTATCATTAGTCAAGATAGGGGCCTCCTCCCAGGCAAAATACCCTCACAATAGACTTTTGCACGTAAGAGTTTGGACACATTTTTGTACAGGAAGTTTAACAAAAGCTTTTAACCGGTCCATCTGTTTCCTTACATCTGTTTCCCAACGCCTACCTTGATATAATTCTAACATGCTGGCTGCTAGGTGAAACCTTCAACAGGACGGTGGAATTTATTGGAAACGGTCAAATTTCTCTTTCATGCAATGTTTGGCAGGAGAAGAAATCATCCAAGATTTTGACTGGGATGGTATGACTGGAAAGTTGTACCACCGGCAACATGATGGAGCTTTTCTGAAAATGTACGTGTAATTACTAAAATTATTCTTTGAAGCACCCGTGAAGAAAAAAAAAAAGGGGAAAAGAAAGTTTGTTGTGCTGTCTCCTATTTGACAAAACATTCCCACCTTAATAGCAATACGCAAATTAAGAATAAAGTTCAGCCTTCAGAATTAAAGTCTACAACAAGATTTGCTTATTTTTTTAAATGGATACAAAGGAAACAGGCGTTGAGGAAAAACATGCGTGCAGTGACATTTTCGCAGGAAACTTTAAACCTCGCTGGAGTTAATTTAGATTCTACATCCTATTATTGTGGGAAGAGACCCGCTCTGTTTTTCAGTAACTAAAACACACCGGGTTATCCTAACATGCCTCCAAATAGCATTCTCAAGTAGTTCATACTACCTTCAAAAACTTGGAAACAGCTAGGGCTGCGTTATTGCCGGGGGGTGGGGGGGCGGAGAAAAAGTTCCACTCACACGCTATTTATTTATTTTCAATAGTCTGCTTACACATAAAATGTCCCGGAGCCAAAAGCAACCAGATGGGCGGGTTACTAGCCGCGCTGCTGGGCGAGGTGCCAGAGCTCCAGCCTTTCCTTCCCCCTTTTTTTTCCCCTTCGTACTTATTTATTTATTAAAGGGGAAAAAAGGACTCCCAAGCCGCCGGCAGGCGGGGGCACCGCGGAGCCCCTCGCCCCCCGGGGCTGCCCAGCCGGGCAGAGCAGCGCGGCCGCCGCCGCCGCCACCAGCCCCGCTGCGGTCCGAGGGACCAGGCGGGCGGCGGCAGCGCCCCGGGGAGCACGGGCTGCCCCCGCCGCCGCSCCGGCCGCGCTSYCCMSCCGCCGGCGTCCCCCGGTACTCACCGCCGGCCGGCTCGGGCAGCGTGGAAACCGAGGTCTGGCCCATGGCTTGGCCGGGAGGCGATCACGCCGCCCGCCGGGCGTGCAGCCTCCGCCGCGGCTGTTTCCGGGGGGCCATCTCGCTTTTCGCCGGGGCCGCGCTCCCCGCCGCGCCGCCCGCC
>JAYKAV010003114.1:259095-287534 GCA_035582835.1 Phoebastria nigripes
TGGGAACGACGGCGCTTAATTGGCGAGCCTTCTCGGACTGCTAACGCCCCAAGCCCCTGCCTAAGCCCTGCCCTTCTCCGAAGTCCAAAACGTTGGTCCAGACATGAAATTATTCCCACCCCTTCTCTGAAAGCACAGGGAAAACGTGTGGCAGCGGCAGGGAGCGATCCCATCGCCCTGCTCGGAGGCGCTTCTCGGCTGGGAGCAGTTTTCAGGGCTTTGCCACCAGCAGGAGCGGACAGGGAATGCCTGGGCAGGGCAGCCCGCGGCGTCGTTACGAGCCCTTGTTTTGCTGTGGCAGAGGTCTGAAAAAGTGCCCAACCCTTCCCTCTCTCACAGGTGCATAATCAAGGACAGGACCACTTTTAATTTCAAAAGAAAGGAGATCGCCTAAGACAGCAGCATCCAGACAGCACTCTGCCATAACAAGTGACAAGATGGGACATAATCAATTGGATAAATTAATGGGGAAGATGGGGAGAAATAGAGATTGTGCATAGCACAAGGGCAAAAGGAACAAAGGTTTTATTTTGGTTTTCTTAATGCATAACCATAATCTAAGAAATGATACAAGCTTAATCCTAGAGCAAACAGGTAACTGTTACCAGTGATGCAAAAAAAAAAAAAAAAAAAAGCTCAGGTTCCTAATAGCTATTACTCTGCAGTAGCTAGACACAAGCAGGGAGATGCATAGGCATCACATGAGGACACTCGAGGCTCATCTAAAGAAAATGCTAAAGAACATCTATTAGCGAGACATATGGTGAAATTACTATGTTTTTGACTGGCCTGGAAGTCCTAGGGGGGTTGGCTGAAGAGATTTCTGGCCTGCTGTATGTATTGTCACTGTGGTGACGTTTCAGGAGATGGAGAATTGTGTTAGTGTGGGGCCCGTACTCAGGAAGCAAATGGAGTACCACCGGTAGCTGCAGTCTGGGTAGCCTGACATCAGTTACAAGCAGAAGAGATGTGGTCATCAGCTAATACATGGTGAATAGAGAAAAATACAACTAATGCTAGTCTTCATGTTTTTTATAGAAAATAGGTCTTGGTAAACAGGTCTTTTATTTCCTCGTTTTATATGATACACATTAAGTTGCTAGAGGTACGGGCTTGAGTGTAATAGACTTCTGCTAGGTACTTGATTTAGTAAGGTGGAAAAAAGTGAGGACAACACAAAGTTAATGAAGCACAAACAGATGAAGAACTAAGTGAAAAGAAGATCAGTTGTCCAAGGAGCACTAGCAGTTAATGAAGGTGTTTCTGTTGAGGAGCTGCGGGGAGGCTCTTCAGTGTTTTCATCAGCAGTCTAGAGAAGTATTATTTCAAACAGCTTTAAAAGACTAAATAAATAACCACCGGCAGCAATTTGAGATGTAGTAAATATTACCAGAGTGATAATGAGGACAAGGCAGTCACAGAGTTATCTGGATTATTTAATAAACTCAGCTCTTTCAAACAAGCAAGTTTTAATAGGGTCAAAAGAAGAAAAAAAAGTCAGACTTGCAGGACGGAGCAACGCAGCCTACAGGGCCAAGGAAGGTGTGTTAGAAAGCTGCTCCCTGTGGGGGCTCGGAGAAATTCAACACAAGCTCCTAGTGAGCTAGTGCTGGTACAGAAGGAAGCTGATATTCACATACGGATGTGCAAATAGGAAAGGGGTAGGTAGAAATCCCACTACATCGCTGCGCTTTTTATCAGACAAAAAGTGCTGTCCCATGTCCAGTGTTGTTGTCTGCCCCTTAAAAAACAATGCTGAATGATGGGAGACTGCTCAAAAGAGATCCACAAGATGAGATGGAAAGTGAAGAAAGCGCTCTCCAACAAAAGGCTTGACTGGTGCAGATGCACTCAGGAAAGACTGGCATGTTGCATTTTAACCTAAAAGTGCCTTTGCGAGGAGAAAATAGCATTGCAGCACTCCTGGAAGTCCAAACACTGAAGGCAAGGCTCTTCGCTTGGTACCTCCAAATCCAGACCCTGTACAAAGCACGGAGTTGAAGACACGTGAGGGGGGCGAGTACAGAGGCACCAGGCTGACTTACGCAGCGGGAGCTAAGTGGAAGGTAGGTGGTCCCCTTCCTCCTCTCTGAGGAAAGGCTTTTGGAAGGGTGGTTTGTTGAACAATCAACTCCTGTCACTTATTTCTCAGGAGAGGTTTTTGCAATGATTTCCCACATTTACTTTTCTTACCTGGAAAAATGATTTTAAAAGGTTTTGTTTTGAGAAACTTGAGTTACCTCCTTGGAGTCACTCTTAAACAGGAAGATAAAAGTGTTCCTGTCTGCATCCGGTGAATCTCATTAATTTTATCAAAGGAATTAATCTTCCCCTGCTATGTAAAAGCCCAGTTTACAATGCGAAAGCATGTATCATCTGCCTGCAACGGTTCCTGTGAAGGTAATAAACTCTCAAGGTCGATTCGTAAGCCAATAAAATGGGCATAGTTACCACATCCTCCAGTGCAGGTGAACTAGTTGCCAATTTCTTTTGGTTTGGTTGTTATTGTTGGGTTTTTGTTTGTTTGTTTTTCCATAAATTAACTGATGATGGYGACTTTCTTTTATATGTTTTCTTTGCAGCCACCTAATTTTTAAGGGTCCTGTCTTCATACCTCAGCGATGCTTAGTGGTATATTGCAGAATATGATTACTGCTTTAGAAAGTAGGGGATGTCAGCTCTAGTTTAGGGAAGATAAATGTTAGTTTATAGCACTAACAGACTGTAGGCATCACATTACATAGAATAAGAAAATGAAGCTTCTGGTTATAAAAGTTTACCCAGAAGAGCAACTTGTAAACAATAAATAATTTACTTGAATTAGAAAAGTTAAAGGTCTTATTAAGGAGATTTTTAATCATGATGGACAAGATGCTGGGAGCATCCAGTACTATCACCATAGATTCTTCATTCAGCTTTTGTAAAGTGGGCAAAAATAAATACTTTCTCTTGATCCTGAACAGGGAATACTAGTTGAATACATGAAATAGTACTGGTCCATACAACAGTTATGTCTCTTTCTGCTTCATCTCCTGCCTAAAGATGTAAAGGGGCAATGTATACATCTCAGACTACTCACCAGGGCTAATCTTGTACTGAAGGAAATGCTGCAACAAGATGCTACACATGAGTATGTCTTCTATCAGGTGGGGAAGCTGAGGCTCAACTGATGGGTAGAACAGGTGCCGGTAGGTCGTGCCAGACTGTTCTGACACAACATCAGCATCAGTGGGGTTCCTGGACCCCGTGTCCCAGTTAGATTTCAGTGCCAGTAGTAATACTGTGGTTATCTGATTGCCTCATGCTGCGTGCACAGTTCTTCCCTTCTTGTCCCAAGTTATAATGTTGGGTACTGTAGTGAGTACTGTTAAACAGATACTCTGCTCTCCCTCAAGAACTGAAATCTTCCACCAGAAGAGGAAGAATGGCTTCTTTGTGAACTTCAGACGTGTTTGTAAAACAAGAATATTGCACTTGTATAAATGTCTAGCATGAGATCTCTTCATGGAAGAGAATGTAAAACTTCAAAATTGTTCCCAAGGGAGAATGGAATAATACACACAATAATCTATCTCACACATCAAAGAGCAAATTCCTTCCCATCAATAAAGCTTCAAAGACAGCTGTATCTCAGTGGGTTTAATATACTGGGATGACTGATGGCAATAGATGACCTACAACTTGTAGGATGCTGTTGCCAGTCTTTAGAGCTCTGTAAAGAGGCATTTTAGAAAGGTGAATTTGTATTACTCTTCCTTCAGTCACCAAGACTAATTTATCACACTAAATATAACAGAAGCTATAGGAGGGACTATCACGTTTAATCCCAGGATTCATAATGCAGGACTGGCAAACGCATTCAACCTTGTAACAGGAAAAAAATATTACCCGGGTGCTTATCAAGATAAACCAAGAGGACRGCACTGAGTCCAGAACAGAAATGATCCAGACAGGTCATTTCTTGTGTGGTTGTCCCATCCCTCCACATCCCACTCACAACTCCTGTCAGTTTGCAGAGCTGCTGGAAGATGAGCAGCATTGTGTCCTGCAGGCTGCAGAGCTGTACAATTCAATGAACAAAGCAAAGGATATGACATGAGCAAGAAGCTAAGTAATTTTTTTAGTTATGGGTCATACTAAGGTTTATAACAATGACATTGAATTTGTACCTGCCCGTAGAGAACTTGCAGTTACAAAGGGGAAGAGTTTGGGGAGGGCACCACCAAAATCAGTTTCTTTGCTTAAGATTAGAACATCAGTTGTGGTTAAGCAAAAAGCTGATTCTGTTTTCTGGGAAACTGAATGCAGTTCTTAAACAGGCACTGTCAAAATAAAATCACAGGCCATATTCATTAATTATACTGGGGTTGTATTGGGAGTTTGGGCCATTTTGTTTTAATAACTGGGGACTTTTGTAATAACCCTAGATTATGCTCTCATTTGGAAATATTTTTAAGTATATTTATGCGTCCTTTTTTATTTTTAATGGCTTAACACTGCTATGTTCTTGCCAGTGCCACCTCCCATTTCCAATGCAAAAGTATAGCACAAAAAAAAGGAATTTGAAATTTCTTTTAAAAAAGAGGCTGTTGTCTTGCGAGTGATCATCACAAGTCTATGGCTTACCCTGCCCCCCTCAAAAACCCCACTGTACCTACTTTCTGCACGGTAAAATGAAAGGCAACCATAGAGAATAACCAACAGAGAGAAGCTTCTGTAGTTCAGTCTCTCAATTTGGAAGCTGGGGGTTCAAAGCCTTGGACCAGATCTCTTAATATGCACATGAGGGCTATTCAGATTAAAACAAATAGCAGACATTTCTTGGATGAGATTTGCTTGTTCAGATTAAGACTGCACTGGGAGACAGGTAGCGAGGCCCTTACCTATGGAAGATCTGAGGGGCTCAGACCTGTTTAGTATTCAGGTGATCTCAACTCCTGTTTCAGTGTCTGTTCTTATTTAACCTTACCAGCTCTCCACCATCACAGGTGGGAAAAGAGCACAGCTGGGCAAACTCACTCCTGGCAATTTGGCACAGGCAGGTTTTCCTTCTGCTCACAAATGATCTGCAAATAGGTTATGCACTTGCAAACTTGTTTGCTACTCTAAATTACTCACCATAACAGTTTGTAAGCAAATTTCGGACACTGGGAAGCAGGTAAACAATTCATGGCAACAGCAGCTCAACAATTTATTATCCAGGCTGTGTGCTAGGTGCCCTCAGCTGTGGGGCTCTGTTTGTGCTCTCTGACTTGGCGGTGCTATCTGCACCTAGAGGAAACTTTCACAATAGCTGCATCAATATGGTTTTAAATGGTTAGTGATGAACGCTTATAGATCTACTCATGTGGTTTTATCATCTGATCTGTGACTTTTGTTGTACCCTTTAACTTATGTTACTCTTGCCTATATTAAATAACTGCTTGGCAAGTTCTAGGAAAGACTTCTACAGACTTGAATATTGCAAGTATGCTGAAAAATCCCTGGTTTCATTATAATGACAGTTTGCAGTTTCTTGTGGTACTGTACTCACTGAGCTTTTAAAGTAATTTACATAATGTGTGTGGTTGAAAGGCAGAAAATAGAAAGAAAATGGTCCCAACACAAGCATTTCGGGAGTCACGGAGAGCACATCTACTCGTCCCCTGCGTGTGCTCCTCAGCTTCAGAAACTGCCCTGCTCCCCCACTGCGCTTTCTTCTAACATTTCAATTTCTACATGCTCCTTCTCCACCCCAGTTCTTTTCCACAGTATCATTCAAAAGCGTTTTCCTTCCCTAATGATCCTTAAAGGCAAATTCTAAAAGTTTATATCCCTCTGAGTTCTTTGACTTTTCTCCATCCCACRCTTGTTGCTAATGTTTGTTTACTTCACTTGCGAATATCTGGAGTCAGTTCCCTTGCTTTGCTTCAGCAAGCCTGCCCGACACAGGAACCTTTCTTTTCTCACAGACCCAGAGTATTTCAATAGTTATTTGGGGTATTATTACTTTCACATCTACTGTTTTAAAAGTTATCATCTGCCTAAAGACTTATGACGTAAGTAGCAGAAGTGGTGTAATCCAGCTTTTGGAGAACTTCTTGTGCAAGATTATGAGAGGTGATCAAATGAAAGACTCAGACCCTGAGTAATCAGACCCCAGAGTTGGGCTTTTTTAATTTGAATTTACTGAAAATTAATACGCTATAAGAAAAGTGTGTTCTTCAGGGCAAGGATCTTGTCGTCTTCTTTTAAGAAGAGCTAAGCACTGTGCAGTTAATACTGGAAAAAGCTACCTTCTGTCTTTGTTTAAAGCACAAGGGGAACTGACGTACTGGATCACACTGTGTCCCTAACCCTAGATCAGATCAGATATGCCTGAAAAAAGCTGAAGAACCCCCCCAGTAGATGGCATGACATATTATCCAAAGTCTGTAAGGTCCCTAATACTTAATAATTTAAATGCTACAGTCCTGGTTTAAATTCTAAACTTTAAATTTTCAAAAACTTGTTTACATTTTTGTTATTGTTAATAATAAGAACTCTCGATATTAATGTTGTTCGTACGTGATCATTTCCTTTGTGCCTCGTACTGACTCCTTGATCCCAGCAGCAGGGACCTGTTGCATTGCGTTTCGCCGTGCAGTGGCAGTGCTGTGAGAGTGCAGGACAGCACTTCCTTTCCAGGCAGAAAATAACCATCAGAAATTTTCCAATCAAGTGTGTGTTTGTCACCAGATATCAATTTTGTCCAGGGTTCCAGATTTATGATGAAAGACAAAAAGGACTACATTAAAAATTATAAATAGCATTCTGCCTGTCCTAGTTCAAGCCACTGGGGAAGAAGAAAGGGATGGCGTAAAAACGACATGCCGGAGTGTAGAGTTCCTCAAGAGTCAGGTTTCTGCCAGGTTTTCAAAGGCTTTAGCCGCTGCAAGTTCGTATCAGTAGTTACAATAAGCAGAGCGGACTGGCCCCTTTACTGATACAAGCTGGCACGTCCCCAGCAGAGAAAATGAAGGAGTGCAGCTAAAAGCAGCTGGAGGTCTCTTCTTACTGTGGGACACTACCTTTCCTGCTCCACCTCTTCTCTCAAGGCCTGCTGCGCCTTTCATGGCGTTCAACATAGCAGTGGTCACGGTCCTGGAGCCCCCTAATTCCGCATTTCAAGGAAAGGCTCCTACCGGCTGGACCGGCTCCCCTTAGGCATTTTTTCTCTCTCCCATCTGGGCTTAACGGCAGCCTCCGGATGCCTCCTGGCTGCTGCTGCTGCAGCAAAGCCCAATTATCCGGGAGAACCTGCACTCTCCAGCCTGTCCAGCAGTGCCTCCTCGCTTCAGAGAAGTCAGCCATGACACTAGTCCAGCTGCACTAACCATTTTCCTTAGGAAAACACAGCTTTCTGCTCTTCAGGGCATGTGTGGTGGTTGCTGGCTGCAGCTTTCCCTCTACGGCTCCAAGCTCCTTAATGAATCACTGCTTTTTGGCACCGAAGCAAAATAAACACATCATTTTGGATGCCTTTGCCAAACATACATACACTTAGAGCAGGTTTTGAATGATAGAAAGCAAAAGGTTTAATGAAATGTGCAGGCTGCGTAGCTAAAAGTTGCAAAAAAGCCAGAAAATGCGAATCTGAAGGTCACAACAGTCCCGTTAGCCCAATAGTTGTTCACATTTTGTATATTTTCTAGAACACACGGAGGGGGATTACCACTAGTGTATCAGCTACAGCTCTCACCATGAAAAACCAGTAACAGAAAGCAGCATAGGGGTGCAGGACCACTCATCAGCATGACTGTTAGATGCCTACCTCTTTCTTTCCTCTTCCGTTTATTAACCAATTCAGTGTAACTACACATAGCACAGCAGATTTTTACACTGATGCTTCCTAGCCCATATAAAGGGGGAAAGACATCAACAAAAAATTTGGCAGGCATACTGAATGAAGTTTCTCAGTTGCTCGAGCCAGTCATGCGTACATACCCTGTCATGCACTTCGGCTCTTTCAAAGTGCCTGAGCCTGTCCATGACTTCAACACATGCATTGGCTCTTCCTGACTTGAGTGAGAATTGAGGAGAAGTTTTGAAAGTGTTTGGCACAACTGTTCCTCTAGTTCCTCTCCATTCAATCAGATTTTAGAATGAATTGGAATGTATTGCTGGACTATAATTAGCTCTGAAGGACAGAAGACCACAGGGGACCGGCTCTTTCCTCTTTAAATGGGCAGCTGTAAAGATACTACCTTAAATGATACCCTGAATGCCAGCAAAGTTTGAAACCTGGACCCGTGCCCAATTAACTGCCAAAAATCAGAATAATCTCTGCCTTTGGCAAATCAAAGTCATTCCCTACGAAGCTGGTTTACTATGGAAATCTCTAGACCAAAATACAAGTTTCAGCCTTCAATTTCATTTCCCTCCATGTATCTATGACTATGAAAATGTGGACTTTTTTTTACCCTACTGGGAAAATGCATTTTTTCCACTCCCCCATGACTCAAAAACATCAGAAAGATTCTTCCTCCAAGCTTAAGAAAAAGAGGGGCGAAAAACTTCACCTTTTGGCACAGATACAGGATGGAAATTTTTGACTCAAAAGAGGATTTTCAAAATAAAATAAAATATAAGAAGCATGTGAAAACAAGGGGTTATAATGGAAACTATTTTCATAGCCAGCTCTAAAGTAAGCACTGCTGTTCCAGAGACACATGGTACTGATGCAAACATTGGTTTGAGGCCAAAACCCCTAGCATGCTAGTGGAATCCGGAAGCACTACAATATTAAATACACCTCAAAATATATGTCAGACATCTCCCTGTGTCTGTTCCACTTACTCTGCACAGCACGACACTATACACTTAATTCATCAGTGTCTGCAGAGTAACAGAATAAGGGGCCGGTGGCGGAGGTGCTCTCCTTTTCTTGGGCTGGGTTCTTTCCTGCACCACATGCTCCTCAAATGGTCTTCTGCAAGACCGGGCTTATTATTCCCATTTTGCAAATATTGAGCCAATATCCGCTTTCCATCTGCAGCACTTATACAGCATCTATAATTACAGCCTGTGAGCACCCCTCACTGGTCCTAGGGAAGTGTTATTATCCCCAAGGCAGGCTTTCCACATTTCATCTGGAGTGATGGGGGGAGGGAGGGTGCTACGAAAGAGGTGAGGGCGTCCTGCTCGGCTGCACTCTCCTTGTTGGCAGACTCTTCCTGGTATCTTCAGTCTGCTGCTTCCAGCTGCTCCAAGGCAGCTGCCCTGGCCCTGGGCAGTTTTCTCCTGCTGCTGTCATAGAAAGCCCCCTTTTTGCACCTACCACGATTACAGCTATGGTGCTTGGCCTGCACCTTCGCCGATTCATTAGAAAAGCCCACAACCGGTTAAAAGTGTCCTAATCAAGGGCGTAAAATGAATCTTCTGCTTCTGTGCAGCCTGATTCTTCTGTGGATTTGTGGCTTTTGCTCACAGTTCTTGCCTTGCAATAAAATGCAAACACCAATTGAAAGTTTCCCCAGGAGTGGGGCTGGTGGAGCATCCCCCTCTGCCACTTGAAATTCTCCAGAGGTTTAAAAGGGGAGCAACGTCCCCTCCCTGCCAGCTCTGTCAGGATCTGTCTGGCTGCAGATACACACGAGCACTTGCAGAGCACTGACTCAGGCTGGTTCTCCTCTGCCAGGTCTGGTGCCAGCTCCCCACAGGGCTCAAGAGCTGTCATTAGAGGCCACTGTACTAGAGCATTTATCGTACAAGCCTGTTTCCCTCGGGAAGGCAGACCAAAACCTCTGGCTTCATGCCTCCAAGCATGTGTGTGTGGCTGCACCTACCTGCTGGCTCCAAGAAGGTCCCAGGCTCAGCCAGGAACGTCCGGCTGCTCCCCGGCTCTGCAGGGGGACGGACAGCGGCTGCTCCCCGGGTCACCAGGGAGTGGGGACGGAAGAGAAAAAGTCACCCCTTGGGTCTCTGTTCACTGAGCCTACCAGCTTTTTCCTCCTCAAAAATGTACTGCAGGGGCAGTGTGGGACAGATCAGCCTTGCAGCGCTCGCCCAAGCTGCAGCTCCTTGTAAGGGCCGATGGGTCAGAGGGGTGGTGGGGTCTGCAGGGCTCACGAACAGCAGACACGGGCAGGCAAGCGGGGCTGGCAAAGCATGCAACCTGCTCTGCCAGGGAAGAGCAGCCAGCCAAGAGGGTCACACAGCCTCATGAACACGGATGGGTTCAGTGGATGTTGACTTTGGTGGTTGGGCCCTGTGCTTTAGACATAATGTCAAAAAGGTGTGACTGGTTCAAAGATACACGTAGATCCAATTTCATGCTTATATGCRCGCCAACCACCTCCCTCGCTCCCCAGCAGTTGTTTGGGGGTTTTGTTTTGAACCTTCAGAATCAGCCACTGTCTTTCATTCTCCAAACTGGATGAAGCTTTCTTAATAGGTTTTACATACCATTCTTTTCTAAAGCCTTCCTTGATGTTGGGAAACATATCATCCCTGTTTAACTTCCATATGACTGAGTGCATTGCCGTGGATGGGGAGGGTTATAAAGGGTCGGGTTTTGCACCCTTGCCAGCGTGCTGTAGGGGAATTCTGATCTAGTAACCTGCTAACATCTCCCTGGAGAGGGCTGCTTTTAATGAGGCAGAAAGCCTGGCGAGCTTTGCCTCAAGCTCCTCCCATACGCATGGCATTTGGTCTCTACATGGCGATTGTTTTAACCAAGTGTCAATCTGTGGGTCTCATTTTGCTTCTTAAATTCTTGTGCGTCATTCGTTTGGTTGCTGGTGGCCAGGGGAACCAGCGTGCTTTAATCACGCTAGTCCTGGGTTTTTTTTGGTGCTGATCCAGATTGTGTTTAGCTGAGGTTCATTCAGTTACAAAGCCCACACATAAGGAAACTAAAACAATTATATGAACTAAAGCAGGAATGCCATATGGTTCTTGTGAAAAGTGCTTTTACCAAGACTAAACATCAATATTACACTTTATTCTAACTACCTGCTTAATACAGCAGATCATTAATGCAGCACATTTAGTTAGTTAAAATGAACAAATTTCATTAAATTAAAATTCAGCAGCATTAAAGCCAGATGGGCTGCAGGGGGAAAAAAATGCAGAGGCTTTTAAAACTAATGTAAATGTAATATTATTGTTTTCAGCTACAATCCAATTAAATTGGGCTGACAGAAGCTTTCACAGAAATGCCCAGGAAGATAACTTGTCTGTAAGGAAAACCCATTTAAAAGAAATAGTACTTCAGATATTTTCATGGTTCTGTGGCTCACTGAATTACATTCCTGTATAGAAGCCGCAAAGCTGATGTGGGAGAGCCAGTAATAAGACCTTTACTGGTATGTTACTTACTGGGAGAAAAATGACTTAATTTTACAGTGTTTATTGTAAGTATTTGAGGTAGAAAAAAAAAACAACCCAAGAAGACCCATTCCCAAAGGCAGAAAATACACATTTCCAGAAACATGACCTGCTCAGGGAGCCCTTGCTGCCTGCTCGGCAGTCCCTGGCATCATCGGGAGCCAGGCTGCAATGCCCAGCACCCTCTAAAACCCTGGGTCGGTGCAAGGAGCAGCCCCATGCCATGCAGGAGTGCCTTCATGGGCACTGGAAATAGCATCTGCTGGGCTCTCTGGCTGCAGTGCAGATACCTTTGGTTGTGGGGTACAATCCACAAAATCCAGCTTGGCATTATGCTCCAGCGTTTTCTGTAAAGTCACTTAGAGAACTGTGCTACCTGGTGTAGGACTTTCCTATCACTGGGGTATGTAAATGCTGGCCTTCTTATTTGATAGGTCCTAATGGTGTTAAGAAGAAAAAGATACCCTACATAAGACACCCAAACCTACTCCATTTCTCTTTTTAAACAGTTACCCTTTCAAGAAAAGCTGAGACAGTTCCTTGCATGTTAGCTGTATACCACAGTAAATAGTTGTTTTCTCCCAAAAGAGTAAGCAAAAGTCTATATAAAGTCTCGCCTACACCCATGATATACCAGGAGGGGGGGGTGGTCCTAAGCACTCTCAAGCACAGATCCCACTCACTTAAACTCCTAAAATACAGCGCAAGATGTCAGAGTCTTCGTTTTCCCATGAACTGCATAGTAAGTATGAAATGCAACCTTGATTCACACATGGTGATAAAACCCAGTGCCTGTAAATTTATGAATGTAGCTGGCAGTCATTAAGTTCATCATGCAGAGGTCAGGTTGATGGTCCCTTCTTTGTTTATTCCTCTTATTTAATGATCCATTGCTGGAGACATGCCGAAAACTTTCAGAATGTTTTACAACGTATTTATGCAACTGAGAAGTGTGTCCTGTGCTTTCCATCGCCCACATCCTGACATGCTGAGCATAAATCAGAGTGCAGTATGCAGAATTAGCATTTGAGGAAAGCAGAGCGGCCTTTTTTTTTTTTTTTATCTATACAGTGAAAATACTTGTTCCTTTCTAAAGTAGCCCTTAAGAGAGATCGCCTTTTGGTTAAGGGACAAAACAGGGCCACCTTCATTTTGCGCAGCTGAATTCCACAAAAGCTGAATGTCTCAGCATGGGATATTACACCTGGATCCAGGCAGACCTCCATTCAATTCAAGACAAAGTGTGGTTAAAATTGCATTACATTGTCAGGGGTCAGATCCCTGTAGCTCAAGCTAATCAAAGTTCATTTTTTCAAAGGTACGGAGACTTAACCCTTGCTCAGCACTCTACTAACTCCTGCCCTCACGAGGCACATCATGTCTATGGACAAGGGCTGGATCAGTTTAAGTAAAATGGTTTATAAAATGAATGTATTTAGACTCATAGAATCATAGAATCGTTTAGGTTGGAAAAGACCTTTAAGATCATCAAGTCCAACCGTTAACCTAGCACTGCCAAGTCCACCACTAAACCATGTCCCTAAGCACCACATCTACACGTCTTTTAAATACCTCCAGGGATGGTGACTCCACCACTTCCCTGGGCAGCCTGTTCCAATGCTTGACAACCCTTTCGGTGAAGACATTTTTCCAAATATCCAATCTAAACCTCCCCTGGCGCAACTTGAGGCTGTTTCCTCTTGTCCTATCGCTTGTTACTTGGGAGAAGAGACTGACCCCCACCTCACTACAACCTCCTCTCAGGTAGTTGTAGAGAGCGATAAGGTCTCCCCTCAGCCTCCTCTTCTCCAGGCTAAACAGTCCCAGTTCCCTCAGCCGCTCCTCGTAAGACTTGTTCTCCAGACCCTTCACCAGCTTCGTTGCCCTTCTCTGGACACGCTCCAGCACCTCAATGTCCTTCCTGTAGCGAGGGGCCCAAAACCGAACACAGCATTCGAGGTGGGGCCTCACCAGTGCCGAGTACAGGGGCATGATCACCTCCCTACTCCTGCTGGCCACACTATTTCTGATACAGGCCAGGATGCTATCGGCCGCCTTGGCCACCTGGGCACACTGCCCGCTCATACTCAGTTCATATTCATGCATATCTGTGTATAGATACGCTAAACTGATGCAAGTCAGTTGAATGTTGACCCAGGTAAAAAGGTATAAATTTTCTTGTGTGGCCAGCACCACTGAAAACTTTCTCAGTGCACAGCTGTTTGTGTTAAAACGTCCTATTAATCCCAGAAGTTTTTAGACGTCTGAATAGGAGTTCCAGCAGAGAGACCTGATGCAGTTCAAATCCATGGACTGGAAGAGGTACAGAAAGGAAGATATGTCAAAGAGATCTGTTTACCAGTCTAATAGAAAGAAAATGAAATATCGGAATTTTAAGGTATTCTGTTATTAAACTAGTAGGTGAAAAATTATGATGTAGGCAGCCTATACAAATCTGGCATTTCCTTATCATATGATAAATATTAAGTGATTTTATAAATAATTTTCCCTGTCAAGTTGACTAAGCTAATATAAGGTAAATGGATCCACAATTCATGCAAGGGATTTTTTGTTTGTATAAGTTGTCTAGTAACATTGGTTAACTAATGGACCATAACACTGTATTAAGAAAAATTCATACCTTTCTGAAGTTATTTTAGGCTGGTCTGTCTGTTAATTTTTACACTGAACATAATTTGTCTGACTGCAAGGGCCTTTCTGACTGCAAACACTTCCAAGTGTCATGACATTATGTACCTCCCAGGTTAATGCTCACTAAAAGCTGAGCCAGTCTAAAGGACAAAAGAAAACCCAGAATATGAGGAGCGCGACCTCCTCCGCAGACAGAACATTTACGTGCATGTGTCATTAGTCTACTGCTAATAGCCTGGTACTGAACTGCCAAAACGAGATGTCATTCAGCTCCTCTTTGGTGCCATTCCACTGAAGTCACTAAAATGTATTTCAGTGACAATCAGTTTTATACCTAATGTATTACAAACTTACTGGTGCAGTAAATAACTGGAATACTTCAGCACGTGTGCAGTGATGTGGCCACGTAGGAGCTCCAGGTCCCCCTGTTTTCCCTGGCGAGGTACTTGATCAGTGTATGTATCAGCTCACACACCACGCGAGGCCTCGCGCTGTGTATTTTTCACATACACGAAAAATTATATCCCCGTTATAATTGCAGTCAAGCCTTTAGGAAAGCTCTACTACCAACATCAGACTATGCCCTTTTAGAGAAGAAATTTATGTATATAATTGCCAAATCATAAAATAGCTGAAAAGAAAGCAAGCATCATGTGTCCTCAGGTATAAAATCAATTTCTTCCAGGAAGTTTTCAAGTTTTGAGGGTTACAGCAAAATTCCCTGTGCTCACTCTTACCCAATTCGCCTTCTTGTGCATTTTTGATTGCCCTTAAAAAGCTGACACATTTTATTACATTAGAATTCAATCTAAGAACCCTGAACACATGTTCATGCTTCACTGCTCGCTGGTTATGAGGATAATCTGCAGGAAACAGCATAACAATAGGGCATTGTTTGTCAATGTGAGCAAAAGGTTACAACAACAGCCTGCACCCAGACCTGACTTCTTGACTCCCATTCCCTTTGCTATGAAGAAAGCATGTGTTGCGTGTAGTAGCTATTTCCATTATAGTCAAAGTCTTTTCTGCCATTCGTTGCAGGCCAGAAGAGAACAAGGTATAGGAGAAGCACACTGACCCTGAAAACACCATGTAGCTGGAACAGTGTGCTTGATCGGAGGCGACCAGCTATGGTGTAAAGCAAATCTCAGGCTCCCCATCATTGCAATATTTGAGTACCTCGCAGTACCCAGCAAACGGATCTGCTACAGGCATAATCTAGGGGGTAACAGGAGAGCCATGTGAGAAATTATTCCCTTTTACAGAAATGTGGTTCGATCCACAAACGCTCAGTTCCACAGTCCTCAACCGCTGCCTCCATTGCTGCCAACCACACAGGCACCAGAACTACCTGCACATTGAAGCTTTCATCCTTGGTACCTAAATGTCCACTTAGGGGTACCACCACAGCTGTCTTCACCATAGCAATGCCCTGTTAGCGCTTACACTGTTGGATAAATGGTCTGCAGTCCCTTTTAAAGAGTCCTGGCGACCAGCCTGAAGACTGCACTTTTTGAGGAGCCTGTGCCTTTTCAAGCGATACTGGGCTGTCAAAAGAATGCATGTTTGGGGAGAAAAGCTTACCCTCTCTCCTCGGGGTCTCCACTCCCAAGAGATGAGCCTAGACAACACAGTGCTGGGTAGAGAGGTACCCTGTCATTTGTGTTACAAGGGCTCTCTTTCCAGACCAAATCCCTCACAAGACCAGCTGAGATGGAGGGGACCCTTTCTGTCCATCCACGCAGTAGCTTGGGCAGGATGCAGAACAGTTTGGAGGGTCTTGACTCAATCCTCTTTTCTGCCTGAAGGGATTAATTCCTGCTTCTCCTACCTTCCAGTGGCCAAACCAACCAGATCTGTTTGCTGGTACAGTACAAGTATTTGGGGACTTTCGTCCTGCCAGCTGGGATTAGGGGGAAACCCTGGTGATGCTTTTGCACAGCAAATAAAGAAGTGTCGGCACCTCTCTATAGCACGGTGGCATGGGGCTGAGCTCATTTCTAGTCCTTCCAAAGAAAAAAAAAAAAAGGTGCTTCAGCATTTTGAGTAGGTACTGAGTAGGACAGGTGAGTGCCCTAATCAGTAGGCTGCATTATCATACACATAGTCTATTTAAGGCCTAATGAACTGCTTATTATTTTAGGCACTGGAGTTTGCAGACCCTGGCTGCGTGCTCTGACGGCAGTGTTAACCCTTGCCACAGCCTGTTCTGCTGCCTCCAGCTCTTTTGTCCCAGGGGGCCTCTCCTGGTGGGGGGTGCCCTGAGGTGTTGAATTCCCAGGTGCCACCCAAAGAAAGACATTATAAACTTGAAGAAGGACAAGATTTAAAGGTTCCTCTTGATGTTTTCTGGAAAAATAAAATTTAAGAAAACTATCTCTCACTGGAGCACAGAGGAGAAAACCACACCATCTGCATAAAGCAACAGTAATAAGACTGGAAAGCGGTTCCTTGCAGTATGAAAAGCAGCGCCAGTAATTTGCCTCTTAAACAGCCAGATTCAGCCAGTGAACCCTTCCTACTAGGCAAAACACCAAAGCAGTTTTTAACCATGGTCTTCACTGCAGCCCTGTACGAGTTCCAGCTACATTGTCAGGCTGACGGCGACACTGAGGAATGAGAATGGTGCCTGATTTCAGAGACACTGGAATAATGCCAAAATCTGCCCTCCATTGGTGCAAGCGGAGATAAATGACTTAATTGGTTCTGGCTTACCCCCATCAGGCCCACTCGCTAGTACTTACCACATAAAAGAAACATGAGTTAATGCATTGTACAGGAACCCTGGCCAGTGCTGACTTGGGGATGATGAGAAAGAACTGAGCGTCATGTGCACTGAAAAACAGTATAATGGGCATTATTTCAACAAGCTTTTCTCCTGCTGAGGAGGCAGGGTAGCCAAGGCTTGTATGTGTCAGCATTGCCATACTGAGTGTCCGACAGGCGGCAATTAAGGCAGATGCAGCTAGCTCCGCTGGTGGAAACAGCCTTTATTAAAATTGGAAGGAAGAATTCTGAGTGTTGATTAGGAAGCATCCTGCTAGAGGCTTTCTAACACCTGGGACCCCTGACTTCCAGCCTTTTTAGCAGTCTGTCTGTTTGAAGTTGTGCAATATTGTTTTTCCCTGGTGGCAGTCAATAGTCACCTTCCTTTTTCTAATCTGAAATATATTCAGAATCACCCATTACCAGTATTTGCATGTTTTTTATTTTTATATATATATATATATATATATGCACACATGTAATATATATACACATATATGTATTACAGTTCCCAACAATGTACCTCTACAGATAGATCTTGGTGATATTTAGTCATAAGTGGGAACGAAAAGGTCCAAACTAGTATTTTCCAGTTAGAAACATTGAGACAGTTTTCTTTATAGGATTATTGTAGTTAGAAAGCTGCAAAGGGATTTTAGGGTGAGGTGCAAAGGAGGTTTGGAATATTAAGAAATTTGCTTTCATCAGTCTTTCACAGTGACTCAGATTGCTTAGTTACAAGGCTTTTCTGAATCCTCTCCAGATTTTCATGTTTCAAGGAAGACGTGGGACACCAAAGATTACCTAATATCCCAGGAGCAGTCACTCTAGTGCTCAAACCAGAGTAAGACAACATCTTTCAATGTTGCAGATACATTTAAAGAGYGCATTAACTCTCTGGGACAGAGCTCATCAGCTGAACATGTGCTTCCAGCACATGCTATTATTATGCAAGTATCTTTCAAAATCACTGCTGCTCAATGCTGAGCCTCCCAATCTGTAACTATGGCCTAATTAATTTTCCCCTGATTATACGGCCTTTCATTTGGCCATACTGAACGCATTGGTTTCTCGCCTAAAAATAGTTATCTGTCTTCTTGCTAGTCAGTGCTAGTAGCACCATACAGCCTGGAGCAAAGAACCAATTCTTGCTGGATACATCCTGAATCACACCTGATGGATGGCAACGATTCCCAAAATACACTTGTATTTTGAGGCCTGGCATTTAGGCACGGAATAACCCATTTGATACATAGCATATTGATTTTGTATCATTTTAGGTTCTACATAGCAGAACCAAGCCAAACATCTTCTAATGCAGCAAGATAGATGTATGAAATAATTCCCTCCAACCTGTTTTTCCTCCAACCCATGTTAATTGGAATTATTTGTATTCAATGTCTCCATTCTTTCTGGCTCAGTCCCTGTATCATCTGTTCCATATTTTTGCCTGGGACTGATGTCAGACTCACCAGCTAATGATTACCAGTCTACCTCATTTACTCCTTTTAAAAATTGTTACAACACAGATTAATAATAATTTCTTTAAAAGCACGCAGCTCTCTCACAAGGGAGACCAAGGGGGTACATTGTGTGCCCTACCTGGTTACCCTCAGAAGAGGAATGATTCTGAGTCCAGGTAACTCATTGCCTTCCCAGGCCACAAACAGAAAGCTCTGCCAGCTCCGCCTCTGGGCTACAAAACAAATGGCAGCTCTGTGCCTTTGCGTGGCCAACTGTCTGCAGCTCTTTCATAACACTCTCCTGGTTAGTTATTGTCCTGGTTTCAGCTGGGATAGAGTTAATTTTTTTTTTCCTAGTAGTTGGTATAGTGCTATGTTTTGGATTTAGTATGAGAAGAATGTTGATAACACACTGATGTTTTTACTTGTTGCTAAGTAGTCTACTAGTCAAGGACTTTTCAGCTTCCCATGCTCTGCCAGGTGCACAAGAAGCTGGGAGGGAGCATAGCCAGGACAGCTGACCCAACTGGCCAATGGGGTATTCCATACCATGTGACGTCATGCTCAGTATATAAAGCTGGGGGAAGAAGAAGGAAGGGGGGACATTTGGAGTGATGGCGTTTGTCTTCCCAAGTAACCGTTACGCGTGATGGAGCCCTGCTTTCCTAGCGATGGCTGAACACCTGCCTGCCGATGGGAAGTAGTGAATGAATTCCTTGTTTTGCTTTGCTTGYGTGCRCRGCTTTTGCTTTCCCTATTAAACTGTCTTTATCTCAACCCATGAGTTTTGTCACTTTCACCCTTCCGATTCTCTCCCCCATCCCACCGTGGGGGAGTGAGCGAGCRGCTGTGTGGTGCTTAGTTGCTGGCTGGGGTTAAACCACGACAGTTATATACTAACATGTCTTGCAACAGGCTGGGACCTCTCTGCCTCCCTACCCTACTTGCATCCCTCCTACACGTATAGAAAAGGTCCACCTAGCCCAGCACTCCATCTCCAACAGCGTCCTGAAGCGCTGCAGACCTTCCACAGACTCTGTGCTCTGGCTGAATATCACCCACGCAGGTCAGTCCTCCGTGTGCCGAAGASTGCATTGTTTTGCTTGGGAAACATTTTTGCTCCCATGTGTTTGCAATGCCTCCTGAACTGCATAAAGAACATGATGCAGCCATTATGAGGAGACAGCTTGTTCTATAAATGAACACGTAACAGAATTTGATTTAATGTAATGTTTGCTGAATCGGGGGGAAAAAATTGGGAGCGAAGTGGAAGTGTTGATATATTTTATAAGGATGGTAAAAATCTTGGACTAGTCATCTTTGACACAGCAAAATCCGAAATAACCTAAGGACCACTTCTCAGCTGTGGGATGTCCTTTTGTACCAGTTGTAAAGAACCTCCCATTTCTGAGCGTTCACACCTAGCCAGTGTGACCAGGGAGTTGGCAGGAGGCAAATCATGAGGCGCATGAAAACTTCCTTCGCTTTTTCTCTCAGCTGAGAAGCAGCCCAGTTTGATACAGGTAAGTGTTCTCTTACCATTTTGTTTCTGTGTTTCTAGAAACCAAACTGGTATTAAGATTTCACCCACTCCCCCTTCCAAAGGGGATGAGACAGCCAATGGATGACCCACCATGGAAGAAGTCTACGGCAATGCATATGCTGTCTTACCAGTGCTAAAACTGAACTCAGAAGTCTCAGGCAAACACTGGATTTGAGCACAGCAACCTACTTTCATGGTATCAGTTGCGGAACTGGAGCTCTAGTGCACAGTACATAGCACAATCAGGGGAAGTACAGAAAATAAGTACTCCAAATTCCTCTGCAAAGCCATAGGAAAGCTTTATGGTTGCCAAGCTACAATATTGTCAAAATACTTGATTTCCTTTTTCATTCTGCCCATAATACACTGTGACTGTGAAAATGGGCAGAAATTAAAAAAAAAAAAAAAGGAGAGAAACCCCAGTGATGCAGGTTCACACTGAGCATGCAGACCAGCGTGGGAACGCGAAGGTGGAGGGGACCACAGGAGTTACCAGGACCAATCCAACACGGTAGCAGACAATAGATGCTTTGCTGTGGGAAACACCACTTTTGCATCCTATGGACGCTTAGGTGCTTCCTGATAAGCTGTAAAAAGGCAAAGGCGCAAAAGACAAGTGTAGTGTACCAGAGGGAGAGAAAAGGAGAGCCTGACTACACACAGCCCCATCCGCACTGTGCTGAGAGGTTTACTTGTGTTGCTTTTTCAGGCAAGCACACATCAGCTGTCTTTCACAACAGTGACAGCCCTCTTCTCCATTAGCAGTCTGATCTACTGCTTGAGGTAGCACGTATTGGTCTGGGAAAAAGCTTAAAGGCAGAGCAAAGTGAAAGGAGTTCACAGATAAGAGGTAGCGATGCCACGAAACTGCGGTTAAACGCTGCTTATAGGAATGATGCTAACTTCTGCCTTCGCTTTGTTCAACCCGAGGGTAGTCTGAAATGGCTGCACAACCTATCTGCATCCAGAAGAGGTGCACAAACTTTAACACTTGGGAGCCATCTGCTCTACCAGATGAAAAAAGCTGAACTTGCCCTCAAGTTTTCAAATTTAGATTAAAAAAAACCCAAAGAAATCTAGCTGTGATTGCAAGCAGCAATGAGGGAACTTATTTCAGGGCAATCTTTACCTCAGCCAAGTTTTTCACGTCACTGAATTAGCAAGCCATTGTGTCAGGTAGACAACAATTAACTGTGTGTTTCTCTGTCACAACGGGACTGCAGGGAGAAGCAGACTTCACTGATGCACACACAGCATTACTAATGCGGTGGAAAAACACTACTCTCAAAAAAGTGCTCTTAAACAGTAGCAGTACAAACTGCCCCCTCACTCAAGCGGCATATCATTAGCTTCTTCACCTGCCGTGCAGAAGAAAGAGTGAGGCGGGCTACCACCTGAGAGAGGGAGGTGACACCGCCACCATCCTTCTTATTCCTCCCTGGGAGAAGGGAACATTTTTGGGTGGGAAGATGAAAATAACACTGCCTGTTCTTCCTCCTTCAGCATTTCAAAAGACTCTAAATGGTGCTGAGCAGTACGTCTACTTTGCCAATATTATACCTGCCCACTCTACTTTGCAGAGAAGTGTCCCGAACTACAGTATTAAAGAATAGACACAACACTTATGGAATTTGAGAATGCAAAGGTGACAGAAACGTGTGTGAAAATGAAGAGCTATGCGTACAACTACTCCATCTCCTCTAGGATTCATGTTGAAGAATCAACATCCAGAGCTAAAACAATGAACATTAATAGATATTACATTATTTTGAACTGGACAATAAAATAGTATAATGTAATGATCATCACCTTCAGATGTTGCTGACTCGCAAAGTAAATTGTTCACCCTGAGGGACATCAAAATCTTGCTCAAGACTTCATCACAGTTAATTTGGCCCCAGAACTTCCCACATGTAGGTAAGAAAGTATTTTTCCCCACTATCTAGGCTATCTAACCTCAGAAATTGCCAAGATGCCCTCACATGGCACTGTGCAACCTTCTTCTGCTTCTAAATAACACAGGTAATTCATCAGTATGGATAGCACCTCCAAAACCATGTGCAGGGTTGGGCTCTGAGGCCTGTTTGCATCAATTAACATCACAGTGCTCAAAGATCCTCCAGCTAGAAGCAGAAAAGCTGTGTCCTGAGCTGGATGCCATGCAGATGTAAGACACTGCATCACATCTAACCTGAGCTGGCTAACCAGTCTGGGTGCAGCCACCCGTACTGATGTGACTACGCTGTTTACTGGTTCAGATTAATGCCTGCCGGGCAAAAGGCACGGCACCATATACACATGCTCAGAGCTAGCTCAAGGACCTCTGGCACGGCGCTGGTTACTCAGAGCAGACATGGCCTTTGTGGGGTGCTGAAGGAGGAAAACAAACAAAAACACCATCGCTGAGGTTTGTAGGAAAAGTGGGAAAAGTGGACTCTACCATTGATTCCCATTCCCATTTTTAACSCCAAAGCCATCCTTGCTCCTAAATTCTGTGATGCTTTATGCCTCTTGAAGCCTCACATGCYAAAGTAAACAGCCACTTTGACCTCTTGCGGGCACCACTCAGAGCCTTGAGCTGTTGTGTAGGAAATGCATGTTTATGCCTTACAGAAGCCATATAACATATTACAATCACTGTGCTAAGTGATAAAACTAGGGAATTCAGAAGTTACATTTGGCAACCTGCCCTTACTGTGCTCTAATTATTTCTTAATATCCCAATTTAAGGGCAGCATATTGGCCCCAATTTTAAATTGTCTGGCATTTATAAGTTTGTATCACAGAATTAATGTTAAACAGTTTTCAGATTCTTTATTGAAAACTGCTGATTGTGTATTGCCTGACAAAGCAGAATGTCTCCATTAGAATAACGATTTATTGTAAATATGGTAGTATTAAGGCTAACTATTCTGGGTATTAAAAACGCATGGAAAAAATCCATTGAAAAAAGTGTTATGAGAGCTGTCATAATTTGTCAGTTTAATATCTTTGTCATTTGCATTTCTTTTTAAAATGCCAAGAGCAATTAAACCTTATCCCAACCACTAGAAGTTGCCAAATTTCACTTGAAATTAAAACAGAATAATGCGTCATGTTAGTTATTTTAATAATATTAAACCACAAAAACAGAAACAGAAAAGAGAAGAAAAGGAGACTTATATAACAACTGCAGCTACAAACAAAGCAGCTAAAATATATAGGCTGTTTTTGCGATAACACACACACACATGAACTCCCTAGGCTTCCTACATTAACAAACCACTTCCCTTGACAGTGAGGCCATAGCAGAGCCTATGGTCTAAATGTCAATAAGCAGCTCCCAGCAACATGCATTTTCTGCTGGTTTGAGATCGCCATATTTTCAGTTCATCTCTCCACACGGTTTCCATGCAAGCCTCCATAATGAAATACCCCTTGCTTTTTGGACCGACGCAAGTCCCAGTGAAAAAGACAGAAGGGACTTGTGAATCAGCAGGAGCTGGAGCTAGGACGAAYAGATCACAACTTTGTTTCCTGTGGAAATACCAGCTGCTGTCATATTTGTGTTTGAATTACACTGTGCAAGGCTTCTCCTAGCAATGGTCAAGCCATGGATGAAAAGATTGTTTCTGAGATTGTCTCCCACTGTGTCTGCCTCTCTATAGAGACATAGAATTGTCTTTATCATTATGAAGTAGCCTGTTGCTACTCAAAAATACATTTAAAGGGATTTTAGCATACAATAARTTGTGAAATATGCAAACACAGTAATTTTTGATTGTTACGTTACAGGAACGGTGGTGCTGAGCAAACTAAGATTAAGCAAATATTTGGCCCTGGACAGTTTATCTTCTCCCAGGCCTTCTGCTTTCTTTGAAAATTGGATGTGATCAGGGTCCTAATTCTTCACTCAAGTCCATTGTTTGAGCCATATGTTCCTGGCAACTCAGATAGYCCATTGCTAACAAGTATGGGTCAAGTTTCTTTCCTCTGGGAGGGAAGCAGCTAACCATAAACATCATCCCTACTTCTRTTCCCTGCGAGAAGTCCTACTGCTGGTACCACTGCCCCCACGGGTTCCTTGGGGAGCATGCTCTTGTACTGGTATCAGTACAAACCACGTAAGCTTCTGTCTCCCAGTATCTGCAGAAACGGTGGCAGTTTTATCCAAATGAATATGGCTACTTCTTCATTCTGGCATCTCCAACAGCAAATGGGACATCCCTTCTAGAGCTGAGCTGTGCCCAGAGCCAAGCATACACGGCTCCTTGGGTGTGGGATAACAAATCCAGGTGCCCCATCTCCTCTGACACCCTGCCTCTCCACAGGGCTCCAGTGGGGGCTGCTCGCTTTGGCCCTGGGACCCCCTCATGCTCACCCAGGGGCTGGCAGGCCCCACCTGCCAGAAGGAGTGATTAGAGAGCAACTCAGCTGCTTTACTCAGGATTTACTTCTGTCTGCTGGGAGAAGGTTGCTAGGTATTCTTATAGTCCTAAGCTACTTATGTTTTCCAATTATACTTCAGGAAGAAGTCTCATAAACATTTTATGTGAAAATATAAAAAATGGTTAAATGGTGAGACAGAGGAAAAAAAAGACGTTTTGGTAAAATTCCATCCAGTCTACTTTTAGAGCCCAAACCAATACCCCTGCAAGTCACCCCATAATTAAGCATCAAATTTCCTAAAAGACTCACAGTTAGAGACAATGAACGATGATTAAACAGCAGCAGACTAGATCCTTATTATCAGCCACCTGCTCTTTGGTCATACAATCTTGCCTTCCCCCTAGCAGATCACTTCCACCCCCCTGAATTTGGGGTGTTTGAAGCCCCCGGAGCACAGGCTGCTTTTCTTGGAGCGGTTTGCGCCGGTGCCTCTCTTAATACAGCCTTTCCTCCTCCAGACTGCTCCCTCGTGCTGTCAAAATGGTTGGCTCTTGCAACTATGGTCTGGTCCTTGCTAGAAGTGTATGGGGAAGCAATGCCTGTCAAATTTGAATTTCTACTTCCGCACACAACACTTGCTTCTTCACCATAGGTGGCAGTGATGATTCAGAGAGCAGAAGAAGGGTCTGAGGGCAGTTTGCCAAAAAACCACACAACCGGCAGAKGTAAATATAAGGCACGAACTCAGCACCTGATGGTCGATGCTTGCTAGCTTTTATCAGAAAACAAAATCAGAACTTATTAGAAAATAAAATCTGTACTATACCATCTCTCCAAACCAGCCAGAGTTCATGGTGCTTCTTTATAAGAAGTACTGTAGCGACTGCAATAGTTGCTTAAAATATCATGAGTGTGTGTCAACACAGTGCAACCACAGCATTTCTACCTAAAAAGAACCATTTGAACTAGGGTGGGTGGACCATCACTACATTAGAAGATGCACCATTGTTTTAGTCCTAYATGGTATTTGGTCACTTCTAGTGCAAGCTCCTATAGAGTTATTCTGGGCTACATGTTTACAGACTTGAAAATAACACTGGAAGCAGCAGCATCACAAGGAAGTTTAATCCTCACAGAAATGTTTTCCAAGATCATGGCTTTATAAGCACACTGTTCCAGCTTCAGGGTAAAGGGGCACAAGCCATGAGTATTATTCTAAAATTACAACAAGAAGAAATTCAACTTTCTAGCAGACAGTGACCTGTGACACACTATAGCTTCTGCTTCAACTGAGGCCATGAGTGCAAATAGGAGACAAATAAAGATACACAATGTAGTATTAAAGTGTTGATTATTGCTTTGTATTTTACTGCCCATGTGCAAACCACTTTGTGATCTATAGAACATGGCATATGAACCCAATAAAAGTCAACATGGCATCACTGATAGACACATTTTGCAAAGACAATGAGARAACTTATACATAAGAGTGAAGGGGAGAGAAAGGAGATGCTGTTGTCCTGTCCAAAAGCATCTTCCCACTGTTGGGGAGAACAAGAGAAGGAAAAACCCTAAGAACACATACACAAGTCACTTGGGCAAGGTACCACCAAAGATCAAAACAGAAGCTGCCAGCAGGACACGACTGATTTTGCTGCTGGAGTTTGGAGTTGTCATCGTGTCTCAAGGGCTGAAAAACCCACAGTTACACTGTCACTGTCTCCATTGCAAGTGGTTTTGTTTCAATAGGTTTCCAAATTGATAGGGACAATTCAGCCAAGCTTAAGCCTTAGATGGCCAAAGGATTTCAGAGCCCTTTACAGGCAACAAGTGAACCTTACAACACACTGAGATTGTTATCTAGCCTAATTCTGCACACAGATCAGCTGGGCCACATGAGAAGTTTTTGAACACCGTGAATTGATGAGAAAACCAGAATCACAATCTGAAGCCCCCCTCCCAGCTTGCTCTTCTAACTACCTGAATGTTTTTCTCCCTGACATTTTAAAAAGATGCACCCAGTTTGCCTCAAATTCAGGTAAGAGACTACAAAGTATCTGTAAGGTCAAATCCTTAACCAGYATTCAATCCCAGCAGTCTTATTTTTAAAGGATGCTAAATAAGTCCTATTGACTTACTGAAAGACAAAAATGACTGGTTACTTCAAAAGCAAGGGAATTACAGTCAGCAAACAGCTTCCTATGTCTCTTACYCTTCCTGTCACATGTGATATCATGCAGAAGGTGGCTAAACTGACACTTGCTATTCACCCTGTCCAACAACATTTCAGGCCTCAGGTTAAATAGTCTTGTTTCAATGGAAAGCKCTAAGTTTCACTACTGGTCAAATATGAAGTTTTATGTGCTACTGGATATTCCTCAGAGACAGGATATTCAATGCGCGAGACCTCCAGTCCCTTTTAAAACAGATTATTTACTGGAAGGCATAGCCTGCAGCCACAGCCGTAGAGCCTGCATAATTCAGGGTAACAATTAACCACAGCTAGCTCATTACTGCTAAAATAATATTCCAAGTGCAAAGAAGTCATATAAATCTCCAAGAAACACAATACAAGGCCTCCCATTTTTGTTCAATACTAGTATGGTATGCACAACAGGGCACCTTGCTATGGTGCCATTCACCCTGATGAGATCCCTCCCTCCCAGCTTTTGGCACCTCACGTCGGGATGCTCCTTGGGTATGAATGAGTGTGTGACTTGCCCACTTTAAGGTGAGACGCCTGCCCGGGCAGGACATGGCTGACTAGGAGCTCTGGGGGAAGGGGTGATGCTGATCTCACTCCTTCTTACAGGAAATCCCCCCAAAAAAGCATCACTTGGGAACACGTCTGTTTCCGCAGCTTCTCTCTTCCTGCTACCGCAAGTTTCTCGCCACTTTTATATTTGCTTTCTTTCCCATGAGTTATTTCCAGCCCTTCCTTGGTTTTTTTAAAGCCAGTTTTATTACATCATTGCTGTTGCCAGGCTTGATGTGTCTGGCCCGAAGCAGATGTGTGTGGCAAAGCCGGAGCCCAGGACCTGCTGGTGGAGGCAGGCAGGGGGCTGCTGGCTGCCCTTCCCTGCCCATAGCAGCACGCAGTCTTGCGGCCGAATACCTGCAGCCATCCCATCAAAAACAGCTGATGCCAAAATAGGCAAAAAAAATACAACTAGAACTGTCCTGATGTGCCATACACAGATGGATGAATATTTTATTGTTATTCCAGGAAAGGCTTTTAAAAGAACACACAAGACAACGATTATGTGGAGCTGTCTCGGTACACAGATTAAAAGTATAAGCAATCTAGCATTTAAAGGAAAGGAGTTTTTAAATGAAAACATTGTTTCTTAAAACCACAGAACAGCACAGACCAAAACAGCTAAAGGGTGCACACAGGTGACCTATTAGCAACACTGATCTTTTTAAATAACAGTTTTGGCCAGAAAATTATTTTAATGATGGCACAGAAGATGAGTGATGAATTACAGAGATATTTCTGTTATGCAGAGCAGAAGATGGAGTTTTGCCCAACAATTATCCATGGTCTGACTTTGAAAGTCTCTTTGGCAGCATGATGAATTTAATAACAAAGGCCTGATTCACTGACACTGATAACCAAATTGTTATTTCTAACACTCGGTGGCTGAAACTCGCAGCTGTGCTAATATTCTGCAGTTCTGTATTGCCAGAAATAGCATCTCTTTAGGAAGAATTCAGGCAGGTATCCAGTTTGTATACATTAGCATGTTTACATTTCAATTGGCGAACTGCTGAAGAACAAATTAATTAGGCAGTTAGTTGTATGGTTGCAAATATCCTGCTCCTTTCTGTTTGAACTCTTAAGTGCCCAGATTACACCGCGTGGGTTTTCAAAGGTGTGCTCGCATCCCTGTAGAAGTCAGAGGGCACGGGCCAGATCTACAGAGGTATTCAACTGCACAGTCCCCACGTTGGCACCCAACTCCATTTGGTTGCAGTTAGGGATCAAGAGCCCTAAAAATACCTCTGCACACCCCGCCGTGTTTACCCAGCTCCCTGTAGACTTTCTGGAAACGGATGTATTCCTGACACCGCTCGAAGCATGGAAGCAGCTGGACTCTTGGAAGAGCTGCCTGGAGAAGGGAGTGTGCCCATGCCACGCGTGGGGCTGAAGCTCACCAGAGGTTTGGCCAGGCTGACTGCAGGCAGCGAGAAGCTCACTGGTAACCACGGTGGAAGCTGGAGCACGGCCTTACCCTCTGCCGTGACATCCTCATTAAGGCCTAATTCCATTTATTGTTAGGTTGGTCCCCCCCCCC